>WNWK01003943.1:0-152196 GCA_009830355.1 Cherax destructor
GTGTTGTCTCTCAGTGTACTCGTGGCGCCCTGCTTTTCATCAGGAATGTTGCATCTCCTGTCTAGTCTTTTGCTTTCACGGGAATGATTTTCATGTGCAGGTTTGGTACCAATCCCTCAGGAGTTTCAAGTGTATATTATCATGTATCTCTCTCGCCCCGTTCAGGATACAGATCAAGGACCTTCAACCGTTCCCAGTAATTTAGAGTCTTATCTACACGTGTGCCGTGAAAGTTCTCTGTACACTCTCCAGGTCTGCAATGTCTCAGCCTTGAAGAGCCGTTATGGCCAGCAGTATTCAGACTAAGATCAATCCCCGGCAGGGTACTTGGGCTTGTTTCCTTACATCTCTGTCCATTTCACCTGTTGTGAGTGCATCCTGGGGACAAGATTGAAGGGACCCAATGGAAATAAGACAGAAGTCCTCGATGACGCGGTAACTAGCTGAGTGGCTAACTCTCAGGGTGAAAAAAATCCGAACAAATCATATCTTATGGTGTTAGGAGAATTGCATATAGATCAGCCTCGTGTAGGTTCGACCCCGCGTCCTCTCAGGTGTAAGCTTAAGAAAGCCAACAAACAGTAGAATTATCCGGACTACTACAACTACTATTAATAATAATAATAACATAACAACAATAATAATAAAGCTCGAGGGAGGAGTATTGGTGAGGTAGAAGGGTGATGGGTGACTGGCTGTCAGGTGGAGTCGTGGTAAACCATCAGCGAGGAAAAAGAAGTTTGTTTGGTCAACACGAGCAAGTATTTATTTTAGGTATTACATACGCAACCACAGTTGGCTTACAGTGGTCTTCAGATAAGGATAAGGCATACACGGTAGGAAATACAAAAGTAGTACGTGGTGAAGATTTACCTAAGTTAACTCGATCAAGCACCTGGATGTGTTTTCATTGGGGGTCCAGAATGTAATGCGTTTTTATTTAGGTATGCCTATTTAATGGCTCTCACTCACCTCTCAAAGCATCAGTTAGGTGTAATAACTGTATTTTCCTTGTATTATAACTACTTTTCACATAGTTGAGTTACTTAGCATTTTTAAATGTTAAGGTTTAAATAATAAGATATCACAAGGACCCCAATGAAATAAGTCACCTTGACTTTTTTGGTTATCCTGGGTAGTTTATACATATGCTCTATGTATGATAATTTATGTAACTATTTATGTGTATCAAACATTTTATTGAAAAAAAAAACATACCACGGGTGGGGGATAGAACCTGCAATCAGAGAGACATTTTATTTTACAGCAATAAATGAGTGGAATAGACTACCTGCACATGTCAAAGCCTGACACGGCATTAGCCAGTTCAAGAAGAGAGCCAAGAGGTACCTAATGAATGCACCTACAGAAAGGGAGGAGAGTGACTTCTTATATAATAATAATAATAATAATAATAATAATTTTTATTTCAATGCATGTTACAAGTGTACAATGTTATTGGTAGTTACAAATATAATACAATTATAAAACTGTAATGCAAGGAGAGCCACTGGCATGCCATGGCATTAGGGGCAGTTTATTCTAGAGACTTATTCACTAAGTACTTAATGCTAAAGAAATTGATTGAGTTTATTCTAGTTCTATATTATTTAAATTATTAAATGGTTATACATACTATTTAAAGACAATACAAGAAATTGTTGAGTTTAATCTAGTTGTAGAATTTATTTCAAATTACAGTATGTTGATGCTATACTAGTATAATAACAATACTAGAAATAGTTTTTAGAGTTTCATCTAGGTATATATTTTATTTCAAATTAAGAAAATGATGATACTATAAGATTTTAAATGACAATATGATGATATGAGATTGCAACAAGTGTTAAGGAGGATGAACATATCAAAATGAGATCTTCTTAAAGTAAAATAATATTGGGTTTGGAAGTTTGTTACAGTATGAGTATTTAGTATAGGGTGAGTAGGTGACTTTTGAGAAGAGTCTTGAATTGATTTTCCGACAAGGTTAACTTGATATTTACTGGTAATAATTCCAGATTTTGGGGCCCTTTATGTGCATAAATTTTTACATTGGTTAGTATGGACTCGAGGTATGTCAAATAGTGATCTGTGTCTTGTGTCATGTTCGTGGACCTATTAAAGTTGTTGAGGAGAATTCTGAGCGCAGGGTTAATATTAGCATGTAGAGTTTTTTGTATGTAGAAGGCACATGAATAGGTATGAATATTTTTATGGTGAGTAGTTTTAAGGTTCTGAATATAGGTGGAGTATGCTGTCTAGAGTGGGAATTTGTTATCATCCTGACTGCAGCCTTTTGCTGGGTTATGAGTGGTCTAAGGTGATTTAATGTTGTTGAGCCCCATGCACAGATTCCATAGGTGAGATAAGGGTAGATAAGAGAATGATATAGTGCAATGAGAGCTGGTTGAGGCACATAATAGCGTATCTTAGATAATATACCTACTGTCCTTGAGATTTTCTTGGAAATTTGTTGTATGTGTGTTTGGAATTTAAGACTACTGTCAAGGTGGATTCCTAGAATTTTCCCTCTGTGAGCCTTGTGATGGGTGAACCATTTAGCGTTATGTTAAGTGGAACATTTGTAGCTTTGTTTCCAAACTGAATGTAGTAGGTCTTGTCCGTATTGAGAGTAAACTTATTTGTCATCATCCATGTTGATATTTTCTGTAATTCGGCATTAACTGTGTTGGCTAGTACGACTGGATTTGGGTGGAGAAGACATATGTTGTGTCATCTGCAAACAAAATGGGTTTGAGTAGTTGTGATGCATTGGTGGTCATTTATGTAAATGAGGAATAGGAGTGGCCCCAGGACACTTTACCTTGAAGGACTTACCGGGCTGTAATTTGTTGTGTGGAAGAAGTTCTCTCCATTTGTGTTCACGTACTGACTTCTGTTGCTAAGGTTATTATATATATATCTAACATACATGTACTATGATCTGATCCTATCTTTAATGTTAATGTAAATAACTGAATTTACCTTGTCCCTAGAATATCTCCTTTTATTATAACTACTTTTCACATAGTTAAATTACTTACTTGTTTTAACTTTCACATTTAAATAATTATCACAAGGACACCAATGGAAATAAGTCACTTTGACTTTTTTGGGTTATCCTGGGTAATCGGGATATGGTCACTGTCTTGAACACTTATATGCTTAATTGTCCACTTATTGAGGAATATAGAGATAGACAGTATAATAACCTATGTGACATGTCAAGATATCTTATTAAGGAAAATAAGATACCAGATATACCTGGAGTTTTACCTGGAGAGGGTTTCGGGGGTCAATGCCCCCATTATGGGAACAAATTCGTTCGTAACGGCCTCGAACAGCCTTCTGGAGCAATTTTGTTCGAAACTCGAGTACCACTGAACCTATAATAATAATAATATTTTTATTTCATTGCAAGTTTACATCGAGATTTTGTAATTACAATCATGAGCTGAAGTGCAAAGAGAGCCACTATCATGCCATGGCATTTTGGGCAGATTAATCTAATGGCTTATAGACTACTTAATACTAGAGAAATTGATTGAGAGAAGTGAATGCGAGGGTCTTGGCAAGAGGTGTGGGGTTAAAAGATAAAGAATCAAATACAAAGTGGGAGTTGTCACAGTTGCTTTTTGCTGATGACACTGTGCTTTTGGGAGATTCTGAAGAGAAATTGCAGAGGTTGGTGGATGAATTTGGTAGGGTATGTAAAAGAACCTAGGTAGTAGGTTGGTAGACAGCAACCGCCCAGGGAGGTACTACCATCCTGCCAAGTGAGTGTAAAACGAAAGCCTGTAATTGTTTTACATGATGGTAGGATTGCTGGTGTCTTTTTCTGTCTCATAAACATGCAAGATTTCAGGTACATCTTGCTACTTCTACTACTTAGGTCACACTACACATTCATGTACAAGCATATATTACGCACCCCTCTGGGTTTTCTTCTATTTTCTTACTAGTTCTTGTTCTTATTTCCTCTTATCTCCATGGGAAGTGGAACAGAATTCTTCCTCCGTAAGCCATGCGTGTCGTAGAGCGACTAAAATGCCGGGAGCAAGGGCTAGTAACCCCTTCTCCTGTATATATTACTAAATGTAAAGGAAACTTTCGTTTTCCTTTTGGGCCACCCAGCTCGGTGGAAACAGTCGGCGTGTTGAAAGGAAAGAAAGAATGTAAAAGAAGAAAATTGAAAGTGAATATAGGAACGAGTAAGGTGATGAGGATAACAAAAAGATTAGGTGACAAAAGATTGGATATCAGATTGGAGGGAGAGAGTATGGAGGAGTTGAATGTATTCAGATAGTATTTAGGAGTGGACATGTCAGCAGATGGGTCTATGAAGGATGAGGTGAATCATAGAATTGATGAGGGGAAAAGGGTGAGTGGTGCACTTCGGAGTCTGTGGAGACAAAGAACTTTGTCCATGGAAGTAAAGAGGGAATGTAGAGAGTATAGTTATACCAACACTCTTATATGGGTGTGAAGCATGGGTGATGAATGTTGCAACGAGGAGAAGGCTGGAAGCAGTGGAGATGTTATGTCTGAGGTCAATGTGTGGTGTGAATATAATGCAGAGAATTTGGAGTTTGGAAATTAGGAGGAGGTGTGGGATTACCAAAACTATTATCCAGAGGGCTGAGGAGGGGTTGTTGCGGTGGTTCGGACATGTAGAGAGAATGGAACGAAATAGAATGACTTCGAGAGTGTATAAATCTGTAGTGGAGGGAAGGCGGGGTAGGGGTCAACCTAGGAAAGGTTGGAGGGAGGGAGTAAAGGAGGTTTTGTGTGCGAGGGGCTTGGATTTCCAGCAAGCATGCGTGAGCGTATTTGATAGGAGTGAATGGAGACAAATGGTTTTTAATACTTGATGTGCTGTTGGAGTGTGAGCAAAGTAACATTTATGAAGGGATTCAGGGAAACCGGTAGGCCGGACTTGAGTCCTGGAGATGGGAAGAACAGTGTCTGCACTCTGAAGGAGGGGTGGTAATGTTGCAGTTTTATAACTGTAGTGTAAAGTACCCCTCTGGCAAGACAGTGATGGAGTGAATGATGATGAAAGTTTTTCTTTTTGGGCCACCCTGCCTTGGTGGGAATCAGCTGATGTGTTAATAAAAAATAAAAAAGATTTACTCAAATTACAATCTGGGAATATTACATTGTGACAAGTGTTTTGTAGGATGGTTACATCAATAGTAAATAATGAAGTTATATTAGTATAGGAAAATAACACTGAGCATTTTTGAAAGTAGTTTACACTTTGATTACAGTGGTCCCTCGGTTTTCGTGCATCTCCAAACTCGAACATTTATGTAAGTGTATTTTCGTAAGTCCTGTTGCAAGTGTATTTTTGGGGGTCTGAAATAGACTAACCTACGTGACATTATTTCTTAAAGGAAGTAAATTCGTTGGTAATGGCACTTGAGCAGCATTCTGGAACAAATTTTCGGCGAAAAGCGAGGGACCACTGTATTTAGTTTAGGGTGAGTAGGTGGTTCTTGAGAAGAGTCTTAAATTGATGTTCAGACCAGGTTATTTTAGTATTTACTGGTAATGAATTCCAAATTTTGGGGCCCTTTATGTGCATAGAATTTTTACACAGGGTGATATGGACAAGGGGTTAGTCAACTGGTGTGGGTTGCATCCTGGGGACAAAATTGACCTAATTTGCCCAAAATGCTCTGCATAACAAGGGGGGCTTTCTATATACTTAGTAGTATGTCATTGATGTCAGCTAGGCATGTACATGTATACCTTGTATGTGTACCTGTAGAAATAAAGATTACATTATCAAGTAAGTTTATTCACATACAGGTACACATAAATATAATTACAGTGGACCCCTCACTATTTGAACACTCCAAAACTCACCCTCATTCCAGAATGCTGTTCAAGTGCTGTTACCAAAGGAATTTATTCCCATAAGGAATGATGTAAATTAGATTAGTCCATTTCAGACCCCCAAAAATACACTTATAAAAGCACTTACAATAATAAACTTACATAAAAGGGTGAGTTTTGGAGTGTTCGAATAGCGAGGGTCCACTGTACATGAATTATATTACGTAGCAGCATATGTGTAGATTACCTAGTACAGACACCACCCTACTTACGAACATTCGAGTTACGAACATTCGGACATACAAACAGACTGCCGTGTTAGTTTAAAATTTCATTCGCAATACTTCTACAAATCCGAATTTTGCGTAGTACAACATTTTGCCGCAACCCACCTTCTCCCCAAGTAGCCCCACACAACCTCCGATCCTCCTCTCATCCATCACCTCAAGTTTATTGTACCAATTAGAAAGTTAAGAAGTTTTTTATTTCAGTATTTATTATTAAAATATGCTTTAGTATTAAGTAAAGTAAAGTAGTAAAGTAAATTTTATTTCTTTGCAGATTGCAGATTACATAGTTATTGGTGATTACAATGTAAATTGAGTGCAAGGAGAGCCACTGACATGCCATGGCATTAGGGGCAGCTAAATCTAGTAACTTAAAGACTATGTACTTAATATTAGAGAAATTTATTGAGTTTATTCTAGTTAAAAATTGTTTTCAAAATTACAATATGATGAAATTGTACTGTTTAAATTATTATATGATGATATTAGATTGTTACAGGTGTTTAGATTCTCGAATGGTAATATTGAATTGAGATTATCTTAAGGAAAATAACATTGAGCATTTTTGACATTAACTTATAATATGAGTATTTAGCTTTGATTGAGTAGGGGGTAACATAATAGTAACATATTATTAAAAATTGAGATTATCATATAGGAAAGTAATAATGAGCATTTTTCAAAGTAGTTTATAGTATGATCATTTAGTTTTGGGTGAGTAGGTGGTTTTTGAGTTGAGTCTTAAATTGATTTTCAGACAAGATTATCTTAATATTTACTGGTAATGAATTCCAGATTCTGGGGCCCTTTATGTGCATAGAATTTTTACATAGGTTGATATGAACACGGGGTATATCAAAAAGTGATCTGTGTCTTGTGTTGTGGTCATGGGTCCTATTAAAGTTGGTGAGGAGAATTTTGAGCGGAGGGTTTATATTAGAGTGTAAAGTTTTATATATGTAGTAGGCACAAGAGTAAGTATGAATGTTCTTTACGGTGAGTAGTTTTAGACTTTTGAATATTGGTGGAGTATGCTGTCTAGAGTGGGAATTTGTTATCATTCTGACTGTGGCCTTTTGTTGTGTTATGAGTGGTCTAAGGTGATTTAATGTTGTTGATCCCCATGCACAGATTCCGTAGGTGAGATACGGGTAGATAAGTGAATGATATAGTGCAAGGAGAGCTGATTGTGGTACATAATAGCGTATCTTTGATAATATGCCTACTGTCTTCGAGATTTTCTTGGAAATTTGTTGTATGTGTGTTTGAAATTTAAGGCTTCTGTCAAGGTGGATTCCTAGGAATTTTCCCTCTGTGAGTCTTGTGATGGGTGTGCCATTGAGCGTTATGTTAAGTGGAACATTTGTGGCTTTGCTTCCAAACTGTATGAAGTAGGTCTTGTCAGTATTGAGAGTAAGCTTGTTAGTCGTCATCCATGTTGATATTTTCTGTAATTCGGCATTAACAGTGTTGGCCAGTATAACTGGATTTGGGTGAGAAGACATATGTTGTGTCATCTGCAAATAAAATGGGTTTGAGTAGTTGTGAGGCATTCGGTAGGTCATTTATGTAAATGAGGAATAGGAGTGGCCCCAGGACACTTCCTTGAGGACTCCGACTGTAATTTGTTGTGTGGAAGAGTTCGCCCATTTGTGTACACGTATTGGCTTCTTTGGTGAGGTATGATTTAGGTAGTTGAGTGGTGCCCCTTATACATAATTGCTATTTTTGAGGCTAGTAAATCATGGTCACTGTATCAAAAGCTTTCGTCGTAATCATGAAGATTCCAGGGGAGTTTTCTGAATGGGTATATTAACTCAACATGTGCTAATAGCATCGTTTAGTGCTCTTGTTGGTCCTGAATCCAAATTGACAGTGTTGAGTACATTGTGTGACGAGGTAGGAATAGTTTGTCTATGAATTAATTTTTTCAAGATTTTAGAAAGCAATGGATAATTAGAAATTGGTCTATAATTATTCAGGTCTGTTTGATCACCTCCTTTGTGAATATTGTGACTCTAGCTATTTTGGAGAATTGATGGAAAGGATAGAGGCTTCAATGGATTTGTTGAATAGTGTTGCTATAATTGGTGACAGTACCTGTGAAGCTTTTTTGTACATAAAAGTTGGTAAGCTGTTTATGTCTCCTGCCTTGTTTTTAAGGGTGTTGATTATGAGCGAGACTTCAATTGGGTTGGTAGGAGCTAGGAATAGCGTATTAGGGTAGGTGTTTGTGAGGTAGTCTGTTGGACGGGTGTTTGAGCTTGGGATTTTACTCGCTAGATTCTTTCCTATGGTGGAGAAGAAAACATTAAGTCTGTTTGCTGTCTCAGTAGGTGAGAGTAGGGGTTCATCTGCTTTTGATAATTTGATGGTGTTGTTTTTCGCTATCTTATTATTTCCTAGAATTGCAGATAGGGTCTTCCAGGTCTTTTTCATATCACCTTTTATGTTCTGGAGTCTGTTCTCATAATACAATTTTTTTGATCTTCTTATCAGGCTGGTAAGGATTGATGAGTAGCGTTTGGATTGTTCTCTGGTTATTAGACCCTTCTGTATTGTTTTTCATATTGGTGCCTTTTGTTAATGGATTTAAGGATGCTGGGTGTAGCCAGGGATTGTTAAGTCTCTTAGCTGTGATCTGTTTAGTTTTTTTAGGGCAATATTTGTTATAGAGGTGGTGGGTTTTGTTAAGGAAATTCTTGATGCATTCATTAGTATCTGTATATGTTTCTAACTCATTATGCCAGTCAATGTTAATCATAGCTGTTATAAAGTTATTTACAGCTGACTCGTTATGTAGTCTGAAGGTAACTTTTGTAATATCTAGGGGCAATTTACCAAGGTTAGTTATGAGAAAGGTCGGATAGTGGTCTGTGGTGTTGTCTGTGATTATGCCTGATTTTAGAGGGGATATAGTATTAGTCCAGATGTGGTCTAGTAATGAGGTACTAGTCTCGGAGATTCTTGTAGGTTTTGATATTGTTGGTAGTAACAAGCAGTTGCTCATAGTGTTTGTGAATTCTGTTACTTGTGGGTCCTGGTCATGTAGGAGATTTATATTGAAATCTCCTGTGAGCAGCAAATGGTCTTTGTTCATGTGTGCATCAGTTATCAGGTTACCTAGTTTTTCACTAAAATGGTGAATGTTAGACTGTGGTAATCTGTAGATGTTTATCACTGTGAGGGGTTTTTGCAGGTCTTTTGATTTGAATTTAGCTATAATATATTCTCCATGCTCATCCCTTATGCAAGAGTTATTGATACATTCAAGTTGATCTGAGTAATATATAGCTATTCCACCCCCTCGCTGATCTGTCCTACAGTTGTGAATGGCTGTGTAACCTGGGATGGCATAGACATCTGTAGTATCAGTGAGTGTGATGATTGACATATTGGTCTGGAGGGATTGGAGTAGTGCTGTAAGGTCATCATAATGTTTGCTCAAAGATCTAACATTGTAATTGAAGATAGTTATGTTATTGTTGGCTCTGAGTAATGTCTTTGCTTGATCTGCTGTGTAATAGTTGCAGTTGCTGTTGGAATCATGTAAGTCATTTAATAATAGGTTGATATCAGGATCAATTCCTGTAATCATAAGATTTGATGTGATTCTATAACTAGACCTGAGAATAATAGATAATACTAAACTTAATAATATGGTACTAGATTAAATTCTTAGTAACTATTGGATTATTACAAATTTTTAATAATTGTTTACAGAGATATAAGATATTTGACAGAGTTCTTGGCACGTGAATTTGTACCTTAGTCAATTTATACAAATGCAATTAATTGAACTATGGTAGTTTTACTAAAGCTGGGAATAAAGGAGCTATGGAAAATAATGGTAAACAATGTAAGTAAAGTAAATTAGTACCGTATATTACTGATACTGTATAGTATGTATTATCTTTTAAGTTTTCAGCGAACAACAGCACAGAGAGAGAACAATAATAATATTAAAAACAATAATAATAATCGTAACAATATAAAAATGGGAAAATAACTTACGAACAATCCAAGATATGAACAGCCTGTTCATAAGTTGGGGAGCATCTGTATAACCCCCAAAAAAGTCAAAGTGTCTTATTTCCATTGGGGTCATTATAACATAAGTCAGTCTTTTTTTTTCTTTTTCTTGTGCTCGTGGCTTGGTTAGTAGCTTTCTCAGCTCTCATACACTTGAGTTCCCAGGTGAAAATGCTGGGTATGTTGCCTTTCATCTGCTGTCCTTGTTCACCAAGCAGTAAGTAGGTACAATGGACCCCCGCCTAACGAGCACCCCAAAAATCGTACAATTATGTAAGTATTGTAAGTGCTTGTGGAAGTGTATTTTTGGGGGTCTGAAATAGACTAACCTACATGACATTATTTCTTAAGGAATTAAATTCGTTCGGTAATGGCACTTGAGCAGGCGTCTGGAATGAATTTTGCTCGTTAGGGGGGTCCACTGTACCTGGGTGTGAGTCGACTGTTGTGGATTGCATCCTGGGGTCAAGGTTAACCTAACTTGCTCAAACACAAGGTCAGAGTTTTGCTTTTCTCGTCATATCTAGGCCAAAATTTACCGCTCACAGCTTTTCTGAGTTAGCTGAGTTCATGCCATAGATCTATGTGATGGACCCTGGCGTTGATGATGTAGTTCTACATCACAGTCATAGGGTTATTGGCACATCACTGTATAGTTGCAGTGGAATCAGTTACAAGCCTTCTTGTATGGACTTTTAGCTATTTTTCCCTATAGTTACACTGTCATCATGGCATCATGATCGAAAAACTCCCCCAATTCTTCAACCATGATATGTGCAGTGAAAACATTTTGAAAGATCACATCTTAATCGATGGTCTACTGTACATGTTCTTTTTTGTCAGACCTTGTATTAAAATGTTAAATCTCATCAGCTCTGATTAGATCATATGATATAATTGTAAGCTTTGTATAGTTTGCCCTCCTTTAGTTAAAACTGAATTCTCGATGAGCAGTAAATGTGAAGCAGGATTTTGTGTGTTTCATGTCTCAAATAATTCATTTATTCCTGTTAGATACTGTGAATCATCTGGTTCAAGAAGAAATTAAGTGCATCCAGTTTAAATGGACAGAAGCAAAAAAAGAAATATGAAGATTGTAAAAGGAGGGGAAAGACACATTTATGCAGAGGTGGATGCCAACAATGAAAATAATAAAGATGAAGCTCTCCCAAGATTGGAAGCATCGCAGAAGAGAACAAATGATCAGCCCATTGTATTAGCAAACACTGAAATGAGGAGCTTCCCAGTTGTTCCAAAAATTAGTCAGGAATTAAAAGCTATTGCTGCCCAAAAGAAAAACATTGCCTGTTGTGACAGAAGAGACAAGAGAAAACTAGGTGGCATTCAGATGGTTTCATTGCCAGAGAGTGCTTCAGATATTTATGGAGCTCCAGAAATCCATTCAACCCTGCGTGTTGGTGAGGCTTTATTAAATGCTCGAGAAGAGAAGCCAAATTTATCGCTACTAGTAAAAAACAAATTAGACTCGCCCAATACGTCTTCAAAGATTAAAAGACAGGTATAGTCATGTTGTGCTGTATTCTCTCCAATAATTATTTAAATTTGCAGTTTATAATTCTGTGTTTTATACATACAGAAGTAGGCTAACTATACTGTACAATACATGAATTTATTTCCTTAATATTAGATAATAAATTCCATATTTACTACTAAATTTTTGGTGATCAATGTATTTTTTTATTCTAAAACATTTCCATAAAGTAGAATTCCTAATACAGCAGACCCCTGGTTATCGGCTGTTCCTCTTATCGGCCAACTCACTTATAGGCCGGTTTTTTGGCTACCGGTTATTGGCCGTTATTTTGCTTATCGGTCCGAATGGGACGTGTCCACCCGCCTGCCGGCAGTCGCTCGCGTCAGTCTGGCTGTCTCTCTGAGCGAGTGAGGAAGTTTCTGCTCATTCATCCAAACATTTCGCTATAATTCATTGTTTTTCGTGGTTATTCATTAAGTGCAACTGTAAAATAAGTAACCATGGCCCCAAAGAAAGTTCCTAGTAAAGTTCCTTTGGTAAAGAAAGTGAGAAAAACGATGGAAATTAAAAAAGAAATAATTGAGAAATATGAGAGTGGTGTCCGTGTGTTGGAACTTGCCAGGATCTATGGGAAAAACAATTAGCGGGAGTGTTGTAGAATCGATTATTTGTGAGAAGGTAAGGCAGTTGCATGAGGATCAAGTGCTGCTGTTAGTGAATTTAGGGCCAGCAAAGGCTGGTTTGAGAGATTTAAGAAGCTTAGTGGCATACACAGTGTGGTAAGGCATGGGGAGGTTGCAAGTTCTGAAAAATATCTGCGTGAATTCAAGGGGTACATAGAGGCTGAAAAATTACAACCCCCAACAAGTGTTCAGTTGTGACAAAACAGGCCTCTTTTGGAAGAAAATGCCAAAGAGGACCTACATTACGCAGGAGAAAAAGGCACTGCCAGAACACAAGCTTATGAAAGACAGGTTTACTCTTTTGTTCTGTGCTAATGCTAGTGGGGATTTCAAAGTGAAGCCTTTACTGGTGTATCACTCTGAAAATCCCAGAGTGTTCAAGAAAAACATTGTCTTCAAGAGTAAATTGTGTGTGATGTGGAAAGCTAATAATAAGGCATGGGTCACAAGGCAAATTTTCAAAGAGTGGGTCAATGATGTGTTTGGCCCCAGTGTGAAAAAATTCCTCCTGGAAAATAAATTGCCACTCAAGTGCCTCCTGGTAATGGACACTGCTCCTGCTCGTCCTCCAGACTTGGTAGACCAATTGTCTAGAGACTTCAATTTTATAACAGTGAAGTTCTTGCCTCCTAACACCACTCCTCTCATCCAGGCCATGGACCAGCAGGTCATTTCTAACTTCAAAAAACTCTACACCAAAGCAGTGTTTCAAAGGTGCTTTGAAGTGACCTCGGACACTAATTTGACACTAAGAGAGTTCTGGAGGAATCACTTCAGTGTCCTCCATTGCACAAGCCTTATAGGTAAGGCTTGGGAGGGAGTGACTTCCAGGACTTTAATAATAATAATAATAATAATTTTTATTTGGACATGATACAAAGAATTACATTTGGTTATTGAGATTACATGAGGTGTACATGCCAAAAGCCCCTAGTATGCAGGGCATTTTGGGCAGACTTAAAATTACCTTAAAACTAGATTGTAAGAATTATTGTAGATAGTATTTAATGAGTAAAGGTGAGTATTGAAGCTATGAAATTTGAACATAGTTTTGTACTTTTGTCTTCATTATAAAAATAATTAGATCAGATTAAACAAATTAAAGCAATAGTAATAATAACATAATAAAAGTTATGGTTGATAATTTATGAAATAAGTAAAGTTGCTTATCTAAGTTTTAAAGTTTGAATATAAGTTGAACATATCAATTAATTGTAGCAATTTATTGCAGCAATGCAACTAATTGAGTGAGATAACATTTAATTGAGATAACAATTAATTGCATTGCAGTTAGTTTACGTGGTCATTATAATATAAGTGTTGGGAATAATTAGCTAAGTAAGTATTATTCATACCAGGTTTTACATTCATTCATTCAATCGTTCATTCATACATTACATTGACTTTAAAGTCAGGTTTTACGTTAAGTGAGTATTCTACTTTGCTGGGAATGGTTGATATGGAGCAATTATCTTTGGGTGAGAAGGTGGTTTTTTAGCATCGTTTTGAATTGGGGTACAGGTAGGGTTTCTTTGGCAATGACAGGTAATGAATTCCAAATTTTCGTGCCTTTTATGTGCATTGAGTTTTTACATAGTGTTAGGTGGACACGGGGAACATCGAGGAGTGATCTGTGGCCAGATTGTGTCCAAGAGGGATTTTGAAGGGTTTGGGGCTGACCCTGACCTTGCCAAACCTCTGGCTGTTGTAGAGTCTATTGTGGCATTGGGGAAGTCCATGGGGTTGGAGGTTAGTGGCGAGGATGTGGAAGAGTTGGTGGAGGACCACTGGGAAGAGATAACCACTGAAGAGCTGCAAGACCTTCATCTGGAACAGCAACACACCACAGCTGAGGAACTTGCTTCAGAGAAGGAAGAGGGAGTGAAGGAGGTGCCTTCTTCAGTGATTAAGGACATGTGTGCAATGTGGAATAGGTTGCAAAGTTTTGTTGAAAAATACCACCCTGAGCAAGCTGAAACAAGCCATATCTGCAACATGTTCAGTGACAAAACCTTGTCCCACTTCAGGGAAATCTTAAAGAGACACCAGAAACAGATCACTCTGGACAGTTATGTTGTGCGACAGGGGTCAAGTGACTCTCAAGCTGGTCCTAGTGGCATTAAAAGACAAAGAAGGGAAGTAACCCCGGATAAGGACTTGTTACCTAAAGTCTTTATGGAAGGGGATTCCCCTTCCAAACAATAAATCCTCCCTCTCTCCTCTCTATCTTCCATAAGCCAACAAGTCTTCAATACAGGTATGTAATACTGATTTAATTGTTCATTAATCTTTCAAAAAATTTATTTTTTGTGAATATTTTTGGGTGTCTGGAACGGATTAATTGTATATTTAAATTAATTCTTATGGGAAATATTATTTCGCTTTTCAGCCTTTTCGGTCTTAGGCCGAGCTTCTGGAACAGATTACGGCTGATAACTGAGGGTCCACTGTACAGTGGAACCCCGGTTTTTGTCCTTAATCCATTCCAGAAGGTCGGTCGAAATCTGAAATGGACAAAAGCTGAAGTAATATTTCCCATAAGAAATAATGTAAATCCAATTAATCCGTTACAGACACCCAAAAATATTAACAAAGAAATACATTTTATAAAGAATACCTATAGTTTTACATACAGAAAATGATGAGAAATAAATATAAATGACTAATTTTAATGGATAAATGAACATTTAAATCACTTTTACTTTTATTGAAGAGATTGGCGTATGGAAGACGGCATGGAGGGGAGAGGGAGGAGAGGTTATTGTTTGGAACGAGAATCCCCCTCCATAAGGACTTCAGGTATCAAAGCCCTATCCGGGGTTACTTCCCTTCTTTGTCTTTTACTGGCACTAGGACCAACTAAAGAGTCACTGGACCATGCAAACACAGCTTGCAACAGTTTTGTTAGGGTGATATTTCTCCACCAACTCTTCCACATCCTAGCTACATGATATTTAATGTGGCCCAGAGCCATATTATTACCATCGACATACCATGTTCACTGAGTTCAATCGTTTCTAACAACTACCTTTAGATGCCATCATAAACAAAGGGAGAAGTAATGAATAATTCATTCCGAGAATTGTAAACAAAAGCGGAGTGTTAAGGGGGGTGACTGGGCCAACACAGATGCACATTTTCTCTGGTGCTGGACCAGAGAAAACGTAATGTTTTGCCTCTGCCCGACTACCACCCCTTCATAGCATGTTTATATGCTATGTAACGTGTTTCTTATATGTATAATTTTGAAGAAAATATCATAGATGGATTAATGAAAATGTCTATATTAATGTAAAATAAGACATTTAATGTGTCCAAGAGTGATTATTATTACGTATTAATATTATTACTATGGCGTTAAGACTAGAGGGACACTTAGTGATTTTAATGTGTACCTGCATGCCAGCACAGTGTGTAAGTTTATTTAGGTACAGGTACACATAAGTATATTTATCAGAGTACATATAAAATATGCAATAACTTAAAAACACTTGAAATTTTGGAAAGTTTCCAGACATAATAGAGATGTGTTCATGGGAAATGTAAACAAACCAGGTGGGGCGCGCCGTATTAGAAAGACGGGTTGCCGTATAGAGTTTTGGTCATAATTTGAAATCGCCGTATTAGCAGAATGACGTAAGGCAAAACGCCGTGAAGCAGGGCCCTACTGTATATATTATTTATATTTTAATCTGGGTAAATTTTAAAGGTAGTATAGTGGACCCCTGTGAATTCAGAACCACAAATTCGCGGCTTCAGTAATTCGCGGATTTTTCCTTAGAACCTAATTGATAATTGTTCGCGGAAATCCCCGCAAATTCGCGAAATTTTTTTTGGCATTTTTCATGGCAATATATAATTTTTTGTGTGTTTTAATGCTAAATATTAAGACAAATATAATTTAAATTATTACTATATATTTACCGTACGTATACCAAAGAAAACGAGGTTACATGAATTACAGTATGTATACCAAAGAAAATGGGCTTGCATGAATTACAGTACATATGGGGGTAACATCGGTATTTTTTATTCTAGCACTGCAGGAGAGATAGCAGTACAGTACTGTACAGTGGACCCCTGAGTTTCGTAAAAACTTCTCTCCTGAAGTCTGCTCAAGCGCCATTACCGAACGAATTTACTCCCTTAAGGAAAAATGTCACGTAGGTTAGTCTATTTCAGACCCCCAAAAATACACTTCCACAAGCACTTACAATATTATACTTACATAATTGTACGATTTCCGGGGTTTACGAAACTCGGGGGTCCACTGTATACAGGTTTATCTTTACATTCTTTTTTTTTTTTTTTTTTAAGGGTGATGTATGAAGCTGAGTTTGAAATTAAAATAGTGTTTTGGGGGCATGTTTAGGGTTTTAACTATAAAAATAGGCACATCTTTAAGATTTGCCTGAAGTGGGCCAAGGTTTTGTCACTGAACATGTTGCAGATATGGCTTGTTTCAGCTTGGTCAGGGTATATTTCCAGCAAAAGCTTACCTCCTACAGGCCCGGTGGCCTGGTGGCTTGAGTTTCCGCTTCACACGAACGGGGCCCGTTCGATTCAGCGGTGGAAACATTTCACGTGTTTCCTTACACCTGTTGTCATGTTCACCTAGCAGCAAATAGGTACTTGGGTTGTTAGTGTAACTGGTGTGGGTCGCATCCTGGGGACAAGATTAAGGACCCCAATGGAAATAAGACAAAACAGTCTCGATGAGCATGATTTTTGGTTATCCTGGGTGGCTAACTCGGGTTAAAATCCGAAGAAATCTTATCTTATCTTACTCCACATTGCAAAAATCTCCTTAATCTCTGAAGAAGGCACCTCCTTCCCTCTCTCTTCCTCCTCCTCTGAAGCAAGTTCCTCAGCTGTGGTCTGTTGCTGTTCCAATTGAAGGTGCTGCAGCTCTTCAGTGGTTGGCTCTTCCTCCACCAACTCTTCCACATCCTCGCCACTCACATCCAACCCCATGGACTTCCCCAAAGACACAATAGATTCCATAACAGGCGTAGGGTCATCAGGGTCAGCCTCAAACCCTTCAAAATCCTTCTCGGGGACACATTCTGGCCATAATTTTTCCCAAGAAGAGTTTAAAGTCCTGGAAGTCACTCTCTGCCAAGCCTTACCTATAAAGCTTATGCAGTTGTAGATATTGAAGTGATTCCTCCAGAACACTTAGGGTCAATTCAGTGTCCGAGGTCAGTTCAAAGCACCTTCAAAACACTGCTTTTGTGTAGAGTTTTTTTTTTTGAAGTTAGAAATGACCTGCTGGTCCATGGGCTGGAGGAGAGGAGTGGTGTTAGGAGGCAAGAACTTCACTGTTATAAAACTGAAATCCCTAGACAATTGGTCTACCAAGTTTGGCGGATGAGCAGGAGCATTGTTCATTACCAGGAGGCACTTGAGTGGCAATTTATTTTCCAGGAGGTATTTTTTCACACTCGGACCAAACACTTCATGGACCCAGTCAATGAAAAGTTGCCTTGTGACCCATGCCTTATGATTAGCTTTCCACATCGCACACAATTTACTCTTGAAGACATTGTTTTTCTTGAACACTCTGGGATTTTCAGTGATACACCAGTAAAGGCTTCACTTTGAAATCCCCACTAGCATTAGCACAGATCAAGAGAGTTAGCCTATCCTTCATAGGCTTGTGTCCTGGCAATTCCTTTTCCTCCTGCGTGATGTAGGTCCTCTTTGGCATTTTCTTCCAAAAGAGGCCTGTTTCGTCATAATTGAACACTTGTTGGGGTTGGAATTCTTCAGTCTCTACGTACCCCTTGAATTCATGCACAAATTTTTCAGCCTCATGTTTGTCAGAACTTGCAGCCTCACCATGCCTTACAACACTGTGTATGCCACTATGCTTCTTAAATCTGTCAAACCAGCCTCTGCTGGCCTTAAATTCACTAACATCAGCACTAGTTCCAGGCATTTTCTTTACGAGATCCACATGCAACTGCCTTGCCTTTTCACAAATGATCGTCTCTGAAACACTATCTCCCGCTAACTGTTTTTCACTGATCCACAACAACAACAACAACTTCTCCACATCTTCATTTGTTTGTGATCTCTTTTTCGTAAACATGTTTACCCCTTTTGCCACATCAGCTTCCTTGATTTGTTCTTTCTTTGCCAGGATGGAAGTGATTGTTGATTTGGATTTCCCATACATCTTCGCAAGTTCCAGCACCCGCACACCACTCTCATATTTTTCAATAACTTCTTTCTTAAATTCCATTGTGTTTCTCACTTTCATTACTTAAGGAACTTTACCTTTACTAGGAACTTTCTTTGGGCCCATGGTTACTTATTTTGCAGTTGCACTTAATGAATGAGGGTAAACAAATAAAATTGAATGACCTAACAAACTGCATCATCCCAACCCATTCTTTGAGTACTTGCACTATACAATATATTTATATATTTTGATGTACTATAGGTATTTTAAGCTAAAATTTTGCTTAATTTTTTTTTTTACAGTAACTTGTCAGTTTTTATTGGTATAGATGTGGTATTTTCCTTTTCAGACTGCTAAACAAGTTAATGTATCAGAATCGAAAGCCATATTCCATGAGTTGGTGTCTGTTGATGTCAGTGAAGAAGAAGTAGCAAAACAACTCAAGGATTTGCTCAATTTAAGGTACCTGCAGGCCATAAACTTTAGGCTTATCTTATACAGTGGACCCCCGGTTTTCGTGATTTTTCCGTTCCAGAATGCTGTTCAAGTGCCGTTACCAAACAAATTTATTCCCATAAGGAATAATGTAAAATAGATTAGTCCTTTTAGACCCCCAAAAATACACTTACAAAAGCACTTACAAAAATACACTTACATAATTGTTCGAGTTTGGAGCATCACGAAAACCAGGGGTCCACTGTATTTCATTCACAGTACATGTGCAGTAATTTAAATCTTGCTCATTTTCCTAAAAATCTGCACCTAGGAAAGGAACCTTATGATGATGTTTTGATCCATCCTGGACCTTTGTCAAATCACAACTGGGGTGAGAAAGTAGAGAGCCTGAAGACAATACGATAGGGGGCGGCTTTAACCCTTTCAGGGTTTCGGCCATACTAGTACGGATTACGCGCCAGGGTTTTGGTCGTACTAGTACGCTTAAATTCTAGCGCCCTCAAATCAAGCACAAACAGGCTGGTAGGCCTAGATGTGAGAGAATGGGGCTGTGTGGTCAGTGTGTGCAGTATAAAAAAAATCCTGCACCACACAGTGCATAATGAGGAAAAAAAACCTCTGACCGTGTTTTTGGTTTAAAACAGCGACTTTGCAGTCTATTTTCGTATGGTATTTATGCTTGTATTCTCGTTTTCTTAGTCTCATTTTATAGAATAGATGATATATTACAGAAATAGAGATAATTTTGACTGGTTTCACGATGACAAGTACCTTGAAACTGAGCGCAAAGTAGCGAAAATGTTCGATTTTGGCCGATGTTCAGGAGTAAACAAATCACACCATGCGTCCAATACACATCAACTGGAGAGTCTAATATTCTTGCACAAGTGCGCTGATATTATTTATACCATTTTTACAGTGATGCAGTTGTATACATAACTGTAAATCTTCTATTTTTTTGTGAGAATAAAAATTCAAAATGGAAAGCAAAAGTAATGTAAGAGGGGCCTGGAGACGTGACTAATGAACAGAGAAGATGTTATTTTAGTGCCAGGAATGTCTGCCTTGTTTATTATGGACCCTATTTTGGGTAGATAGGGGGGCAATGTGGCAGATGTTGCAGGTGTATGGAATAGGAGGAAGGTTACTGAAAGCAGTGAAGAGTTTTTATGAGGATAGTGAGGCTCAGGTTAGAGTGTGTAGGAGGGAAGGGGACTATTTCCCAGTAAAAGTGGGCCTTAGACAAGGATGTGTGATGTCACCGTGGTTGTTCAATATATTTATAGATGGGGTTGTAAGAGAAGTGAATGCGAGGGTCTTGGCAAGAGGTGTTGGGCTAAAAGATAAAGAAGCAAATACAAAGTGGGAGTTGTCACAGTTGCTTTTTGCTGATGACACTGTGCTTTTGGGAGATTCTGAAGAGAAGCTGCAGAGGTTGGTGGATGAATTTGGTAGGGTGTGTAAAAGAAGAAAATTGAAAGTGAATATAGGAAAGAGTAAGGTGATGAGGATAACAAAAAGAATAGGTGACGAAAGATTGGATATCAGATTGGAGGGAGAGAGTATGGAGGAGGTGAATGTATTCAGATATTTGGGAGTGGACATGTCGGCGGATGGGTCTATGAAGGATGAGGTGAATCATAGAATTGATGGGGGGAAAAGGGTGAGTGGAGCACTTGAGTCTGTGGAGACAAAGAACCTTGTCCATGGAAGTAAAGAGGGAATGTATGAGAGTATAGTTATACCAACGCTCTTATATGGGTGTGAAGCATGGGTGATGAATGTTGCAACGAGGAGAAGGCTGGAGGCAGTGGAGATGTCATGTCTGAGGTCAATGTGTGGTGTGAATATAATGCAGAGAATTCGGAGTTTGGAAATTAGGAGGAGGTGCGGGATCACCAAAACGATTGTCCAGAGAGCTGAGGAGGGGTTGTTGAGGTGGTTTGGACATGTAGAGAGAATGGAACGAGACAGAGTGACTTCGAGAGTGTATAAATCTGTAGTGGAGGGAAGGCGGGGTAGGGTCGGCCTAGGAAAGGTTGGAGGGAGGGGGTAAAGGAAGTTTTGTGTGCGAGGGCTTGGACTTCCAGCAAGCATGTGTGAGCGTATTTGATAGGAGTGAATGGAGGCATATGGTTTTAATACTTGACGTGCTGTTGGAGTGTGAGCAAAGTAACATTTATGAAGGGATTCAGGAAACCGGCAGGCCGGACTTGAGTTCTGGAGATGGGAAGTACAGTGCCGGCACTCTGAAGGAGGGGTGTTAATGTTGCAGTTTTATAACTGTAGTGTAAAGCACCCTTCTGGCAAGACAGTGATGGAGTGAATGATGATGAAAGTTTTTCTTTTCGGGCCACCCTGCCTTGGTGGGAATCGGCCGATGTGTTAAAAAAAAAAAAATTTGAAATTGGCATCGTTTGAAATTTGTGTGAAATTGGCCAAATTGCCATTTTCTGACCACTATTTTGGGTAGTTGAAATTGGTAAATAGGCAGTTTCTTGTACTCAATCGATAGAAGAAATGGAGTTCTAGCGAAATAGCTATAATTTTAGTAGACTGAAACATTGGAATGTTCCGAAAATAGGGCTCAAAGTGGGCGAAATCGCCGATGCGTAAATGTCATGGCTACCGCTAACTTCGCGAAAGCATAATTCCGTTAGTTTTCCATCAAATTTCATAATTTTTGTGGCGTTATGATCGGAAAAAGATTCTCTATCATTCCATAAGAAAAAATAATTTTTTTTTTTTAAATTCGTGGACCCTGAGAACGAGTTTCAGAGAGACCTCTTGGACCCCCAAAGAGTTAAATTCTTGGACCCTGAGAACGAGTTTCGGAGAGGGTCCTTGTCGTCCAGTGTCATCAGGCCGATTTCCCTTACGTACTTCACTTTTTCTTCATAAGTCATATATTCTTCCTTCTAGAATCCAATTTATTGGATATCTTTGTAATTTTGTATTTTTTGTTTAAATGTTTCTTAAGGTGGTTACCAAAATAAACTTGTACTGTATCAGTTTAAGCCTAAAATGTCTTGTGAATTTTTACATAGCATTCCTATATTTGTACACAGTATTTGAAGGTTGTCTTGAAATTACCAGCATTCCATAAGATTGTTTGAACTCCATTTTTGTAGTTTTCTGATGATAATTTGTTATAGATAATCATGCCAAAGTCTTTGTTTATCAAAACTTATTTAAGAAAGTGATTCACAAGCAACAGTACTTTTGCTTAACCAAACATGATGTGCCCACTCCTTGCCAATTTGGACTTAAATCCCCATTCCCCCAAAAAAGAAAAAACTTATGATATAATCGTAAAAATAATTGACACAATTTATGTAGCACTTGAAAGAAACAAGTATTCTATTAGACTTGTGTATTGATCTTTGGAAGGCCTTTGATACAGATCATACTTAAAAACAAGAAAATATGACTAACATAAATGGCACGTCTTGAACTACCCAGCTGATTAAATTAGTTGTACCACAATACGTACAGTGGACCCCCGGTGTTCGTCCTGCTCCAAACTCGCCCTTTTATGTAAGTGTATTTTTTTAAATGCTTTTGTAAGTGTATTTTTGGGGTCTAAAAGGACTAGTCTACTTTACATTATTCCTTATGGGAATAAATTTGTTTGGTAATGGCACTTGAACAGCATTCTGGAACGAAAAATAACGAAAACCGGGGGTCCACTGTATAGCGTCCTGGTCCTGACGATGAGTGAGACATGTACAACACCTGGGTATAGTATCTCTTATGGAGACGTTTTGCTTGCCAGTGGTTATATAGACCCAATGAAAAGCAAGGGCACCCTGGGTGCTAAGAAGCACTTTGTCAACACTTGTGGTCCAAGATTATTCAGCCTGCTGCCAGCAGTTATTAGAAATATTGCCAGAAGTGTTATTAAGAGGAAACCAGATCACTACCTCTGGTAAGTACAGATCAACCAGGCTATGATAAATGTGTGGACCATCAAGCCACCAACTGCAACAGCCTGGTTCATCAGGCAATGAGCAAAGAAGCCTGACCACAGGCAGGGCTACAAGAGTAGGAAAACTATCAAAACTAGTCACAGGTATATCACAAGAAGTAGACATACAGCAGTATTATTGTTACAGTATTCACAAAGAAATATTAAGCCCATAAGGGTTATTCAGCACCAGCATTGTGGATGACTGCATCAGTTAAAATATATAATTCTGTGAAAATACTAAATTTTTACAGTGTTTCTTACATCACACAATTTACAAAAACTGCTGTATACTACACTTTATTGAAAGAGCTGGAGCCAGTATTGTACATAACTATATTTACCATGAAAAAATCATGGACTGGGTCGGATTTTAACCCTTAAACTGTCCAAACGTAGATCTACGTTTTTGTGGGCAGTGCTCTGACCTTGATTTTCTCCATAAGAAAGCATGTAAAAAAAAAGTAAATATACATGTGCGTGCGTAGCACTCTGACCTTGATATTCTCAATAAGAAAGTATGTAAAAAAACGTAGATCTACGTTTGGAGTGCTACGCAAGCAAACATGGATCTATGTTTGGACAGTTTAAGGGTTAAACTTATAGGTTCAAACCCCACTCATTCCTTGATTTGTTTTTAATCAAGTTATTAAAGTTTTGCAAGTTATTTATCATGGTGAAGCACTAAACCCATAAAGTTCATATAACACCCAGTGAAGTGTGGTTGGGGTGGAAGGGGTAATCAGGTTTTAACTGAGGGAACATGGCTTCCATTTCTTGAATCAAGAGTTCTTCACTGGGCATGAGGGCACACCCTTTGAAGGGGTACATAACATTAGCATGCAAGTGTAAATGAAAATGTTTGAGGAAAAGTACCCTTCAAGGGTGGAGGGGTGCCTTGATTCTGGTGAAGGGCTCTTGATTCAAGGAATGGGAGCTATTCTTTGAGATCAAAACTGATTACCCCTCATTCTGCAGGTGCTGTATGACCCCTATAGGTTTAATACTTCCTCATGAATATAATAGTAATCAAGGAAGAGTAAGAGTCTGCAACAGAAATTTGAAACTTTGGTAATGGAAAGGAGAAAGGCAGGCTTGGACTCCATAAGCTTTCCAAGGTTGGAGGTAAAATGTGGGAATAGAAAGGAAAAAGAGACTGAAGGATTCTACAGATACCTGAAGGTGTAATTATGAGTGGCAACACTTGAAGGTACCACATTAATTTTTCTAGTCCCCAGATTCTGAGGATTGTCAGTCATACTGACACAACTTCTGACTGATTTTTTTAAGCACACAAACTTCATTTGGAACCTCCTCCAGTGCCATGATGCTCTCATTCTGGTTGCCCTCTGGAAAAGTCCCACCTTTAATACGTATAAACTTTTTATGCCTTTTTAACTGAACCTGACTTATAGCATCAACTGTGACTTCCTGTCATGTACATAAGCTCACACTTCCTTTCCCTCATAGCAACACCTGTTTGCCATGCAGGCCTGAGTAGTTCTGATAATAATTTTTTTTTTAGAAATTATTATATTAAAAAATTGAGTAATGTAAATTTAACACTAATAAAACTATTGCAGTGTTTCTTAATTTATGTGGTTTTCATCTATGATCCTTAATCTAGAAATGGAAGCATTTATTACTTAAATACAGTACTTGCCTCTTGAAATGAACAAATATGCTACATTTTATTACACAGGTAAGCTTTCTGATATCCCACTTATGAAAATTTACATACGTACTGTCTTTTTTCTTGTCAATTAAGGGCAGCAACAGTACGGCCAGCATCAAGACCTCGGGATTCTGAACCACAGTTAATCGATATCTTTGACCCAGAAGAATACGTGACCACAACAACAGCTACTAATATAAAG
The DNA here is from genome assembly GCA_009830355.1 of Cherax destructor. Taxonomy (NCBI): domain Eukaryota; kingdom Metazoa; phylum Arthropoda; class Malacostraca; order Decapoda; family Parastacidae; genus Cherax; species Cherax destructor. Next base: position 24,826 of record WNWK01003943.1, read on the forward strand.
GTTCGCATTCCTTTTAGTAGTGTTAAACCACAGACTGTACATAGGGAAGAGCTTTGCCAGTTATATAATGAACTATATTAAGATACTATGTTCATAAACATTAAAATGTTTTTGCAGGACTCGCATAGTTATTAAACACCTTGGTAAATTCTTGTTTTGTTGCTTGTATATACATGTGTTTTTTAAGGCAGAGCTCGCTATTTTATCGGTGAAATAATCATCTTTTTTACCAAACAAGCTATTGTTGCAGTAACCCTGTGAAAATCAGATTGGACATCATGAGATTAATATATTTCACTGGTGTTCAATAATAAATAAATTTAAGCTGACCTAAGATAGGGTGGGTAGGATTAAGATAAATTGCTAATTTTTTTTAAGCCAAGTTATTGTGCAAAATTCAAATATATACAGTATATATCATATTTCATATTATTATTAAATTTATGGGACAGCACTGAACTTATAGGGAGGGAGTGGGTCATACAGCACCTGGGAAGGGTAATCAGATTTCATCTGAAGTGGAGAGTAGCTCAAATTTCTTGGATCAAGAGCTCTTCATTAACCTCAAGGCACATCCCCTTGAAGGGATGTTAATAATTCACAGAAAATTTACTTGTAACTGCTAATGCCTGAGAATTTTTTTGAAAATTCCTATTTTTTGGGAAGTTTGACCAGTTGTCCTATAAAAAGTATGAAGAATATAATTCATGATCTTCCCATTTTTATTTTCTACCATGGTTACAGGTGTCACACTGTTATATTTTAATTCTTATTCATATTCATCCAAGTTTAATATTTTACTCGGTTGCTAAAATGTATAATACAGTCTCTCCTCACTTAACGATGGAGTTTTGTTCTTAAGACCATGTCGGTAAATGAATTAGTTGCTAAGCAAGGAGCATACTATAATGGTAGTGGGTTTGTGTCAACCATTTTTGATATTGTTTTAATGTCACCTTTGCACCATTTATAACAATTTTAATATTTTAAATGTTTATACAGTAGTGTACTGTATATTGAAATAAACAGAATAGAGGAAATCAGCTCTAATATACATTATTTAGGTATGCATACTGGTCAGAAAGACCATTGTAAGTCAGAGTCTTCAGTAAATGAGTATGTCGCTAAGTGAGGAGAGGCTGTATACAGTATCCTGATTTCTCATTTTTTAAGTTTTTATTATTTTTAGAGACCTTGCAAAGGGTTTCCTTGAGGAATCAGATCTCTCTTCTTTCTCAAATCTAATCTGAATGCCCCACCCCTCCTTCCACTTGCAACCTCATAAATGGGTATACCTGGAGTATACCTGGAGAGGGTTTCGGGGGTCAACACCCCTGCAGCCCAGTCTGAGACCAGGCCTCGTGGTGGCTCAGGGTCTGATCAACCAGGCTGTTACTGCTGGCCGCACGCAGACCGACGTACGAACCAGTGTTCCTCTGTAAAATTTCACTGTTCACCACTGGTCCTATGTTCCTTTTGAAGGTAATATCATGGTGGTTGTGTCACTCCACCCAAAGGAAATTGGACCATCTTGGAGCATGCCAGGTGGCCCCACATTTAGCAGCCATTCACAGGCTCTGATGACAGAAGTATTACTGGTGGTTGCCTGCAGTTTCATGAGTGGCACCTAAAGGTGTATATTATACTCCTGGCATTTCTTCTGGTTTGCACTGTGCCATTTTATCTGAAAGATGGTTTCTCCATTGGTGCTCATCTAAACCAAGCAGGTGGTTTTACTAAACCTTGCTCAGCTAATTTTATAGGTGCTATTCTGGTATGGAACACCAGGTAGGATAAGTAATGGGTTTCTGGGACAACTTCACTACTAATCACGTTTGAAGTAACTGCAGACCAGGAGGAATTTGTGAAGCGTGGCCTTACTGTGTTCTTCATCCACTCAGGACAAGACAGTTAATTATACTCCTGGATTCTCTGTGATGGCAATGCCCATTCTCAAACCCTGTAAGGACATGGACTCTTCTAGGAACTAGTTTCAGGCAGCCTCCCACTGCCCACACCCAGTATTCTGTCTATCACTCTGACACCCTTAGCCCAAACTTCATCCTGGCCACAGTGTAATGATTCTCAGATAGTCTATGTGTCAGATGACAAAATGGCCAACACCCATTTATCCAGTGGTAGATGACTGTATGAACAGCTAATAGATCTCTGCAAAAAAACACCTCTTCCATTACAGTCACTGACAAATTACTTCCCACTTGAATCTACAATTTATTATGTATACATAAACGATCATCACATTGGGCAAGAACTTCTGACCTTCATCAACCAAGATAGCAAGATAGCTCCACACATTAAAAAGCAGGATGTGCATCATCAAGGTGAGTGATGCCTATCAGGCTAAGAGGTCATCATACCTACAATCTGTTGGCAGCACCACAGTTAAGATACAGTACAAGCTATGACCATATACTTGAGCGATGGAACCATTGTTATTCTACTCACCAGTACAGTGAGAATTAACGGAATGTTCCCCATATAATATGCAACTTTAATTTCAACACCTACCAGTAACCAAAGTGGAAATGTATTTCCTTCCTACCTGATGGCAGGAAGGAAACTAAAATTTGATTGCCATGAGCTGTTGACCTGAATCTAAATAGTAGATCATTGCTTGGTGATTAGAGGACTGAAACTGACACTTCAGTACTTCCACCACTACTGGCTCTATGGCCACCCAGCAAAGTAATTTCGATCACAGGAAGCATACCTAGTCTCTGGAAAGGGAGATCAGAACAATCCATCTTGCAGCCACCCTGTGTCTTCTTAATTGCCCAGTTTTCCTTTAAGAAAATGAGATACAATATTTGAGAAAGAAAGCTTGTAAAATCAAGCTATGACTGCTACACCAGAAAATAAAAATACCAGCTTAAAGAACTGTAGGAACAAAGGCTTGTAGAAATATATCTTCAGAATACTATTTATTATGAACCGGAACCAGAAATGACATTTGATACAAAATTCATGACTGAAGGATTCAGGAGCATTGAATATGGAGATTACTATTTGAGAAGATACATCCAGTGAATCAAGATTTGCCAACATCTCCAAGAAAAGAAATACCCTTATTGCCTAAAGAGAAATTGATGCTAACCAAAAACCCACTCATCTGGCCTACTACAGTATAGACATACAGTGGTACCTCGACTTACGATGGTCCCCAAAAGCACCCTTTTATGTAAGTTTATTTTTTTAAATGCTTTTGTAAGTGTAATTTTGGGGGTCTAAAAGGACTAGTCTATTTTACATCATTCCTTATGGGGATAAATTCGTTTGGTAATGGCACTTGAACACCATTCTGGAATGAAAAATATCGTAAGTCGAGGTACCACTGTACTTGTAAAGAAACCTGCAGTAGCAGTAACCTCCAAAGCTGCAGCAACTCCACCAAAATCCCAAGTGGCATCAACCAATAGAGTCACTACACCTTCTAATGCCTCTTTAAGTCAGCTTAAAATAAGCAAGAAACATCCCTTCAAGTGAACAAGACAGGATCAACATGCAAGGTAAGTACTGTACACAATGTAATAAATATTTTACTTAGGGTCAGCACATATAGAGCTCGATCGCTAGTGCACTCAGCTCACACACTGAGGTCCGAAGTTCGAATCTCCTCCGGTACAGCTGGAAAACATTAGGTACGTGTTTCCATAAGACACCTGCTGTCCCTGTTCACCCATCAGTGTTAAATGGGTACCTGGGTGTTACTCGACTGGTGTAGGTCGCATCCTGGGACAAAACTGACCTAATTTGCCCGAAATGCTCAGCATAACAAGGGACTTTCTATATACAGTCAGATTACAGAGTATTTTGTAGCTCATTCCAAGCAAGAGCAGGCATATCACATTATACAAACTGCCAAATGAACTTACATGCTCATGTGTCCACTGTAAATGGCCCACTTTGAGTGGTATGTAAAAAAAAAAAAATAGCATATGCACACCTAACCCTTTCTCCCTCCTTACCATTGCTGACAAAAAAGTGGCAGACCCTATTGACATTACCAAAGCATTGGGCATCTCTTTGTTCATATTTCTCAAGGATAACATTTACCCTATCTCTTCTTTAGTCCAAAAAAGTGGGAAGCCTTCCTGCTGGACTTCACATCTTACGTTGACACACCTCACATTGTTTTCACTCTTCGCAGTCTTACATTGATTCTTGAGTACCAGTCTAAAGCAGCTGGGATAGATGATATACTTTGCATATTCATATGCTACATGTACACCCTATAGTAATACAGTAGTCTTTCTCTTAACATATTTTCAAACAGATATGGTCTGAAGGTGTTTACCCTGTAGTAGTCCTTTTTCAAAAACATCGTACCTTGAGCTAAAACCCTTCACTCTTACTAGCATTATTTGTAAATTATTAGAGCGCCTGGTTAATGACCGACTTGTGTAGTACTTAGAAACCCGAAACTGTATCCCCTAATCAGTTTAATTTTGGAAAGGCAGTTCTACTGTTGATCTCTTATTTCGTCTCGGTACATATGTTCAGAACATTTTCATGGATAACCATTCATTTATAAAAATGGTAATCAATACCAACAAGTAGATGAGTAAGACATATACAGTGGACCCCCGAGTTTCGTAAAAACTTCACTCCTGAAGTCTGCTCAAGTGCCATTACCGAACGAATTTACTCCCTTAAGGAAAAATTTCACGTAGGTTAGTCTATTTCAGACCCCCAAAAATACACTTCCACAAGAACTTACAAAATTATACTTACATAATTGCACGATTTCCGGGGTATTCGTTAACCGAGGGTCCACTGTACAGCAGTTGAGTATCTTTATTGCTGAAACATTTTGCCTACACAGGTTTTTTCATCATATACAGAGGAGATTAAACATGGAGACAGCAGAAGCAGTGGTGAAGTAAAGATGATGTGGTTAGTTCAACTTTGAAAAGGTAATTTTTGAGGCGGTCAGTCCTTCAGCCTGGAGAAGAATTCAGACTATGGAGCTGAACTCATTCCCCTGGCTGAGGAACTGACCACCTCAAAAACTACTACTAGAAGATTGATGGACTGATCACATCATCTACCTTGCCACCACTACTGCTGTATCCATATTTAGTCTCTGTATTTGACTGAAGATGATTATTATTATAATTAAGTGCTAAACCCACAAGGGTCATACAGCAATTTGACTGAAGACGCCAACTGTGTAGGCAGAACATTTCAGTAATAAAGATATGTACCCAACTGTTGCACGTGTGTCTTATTCAGTTATTGATTTTTTTTTTTTTTTAGAAAAAGGTTTTGTATTTATCCTGAGCCTATTCCTTAAGCCTATGAAACACCCTACTATTCTTCCTCAAAAATCCTTTAAGAGACACTTAAAGTGTTCAGGTAAATAACTTTTTTTTCCTTGATTTTGTATAAGCAGATGTGTCACAAGGCTATCCTGAGTATTATCTTATTCCTCATAGCTATTAATGTTCTTCCCACAAGTATCTGGTCTTTCTTTCATATTGCCAATTTTGCTGTCACTTGCACCTGCCATTACTCAATATTCTATCAAGTTGTCCTTTAATCTAGTGTACTTCACATGGTTTCAACTTCTCTGTTGCTAAAATAAACTTGATAACTGTCACATGCTGTCCATCCTCCACAGTATTTTACACCTGTATTGGTGCCCTCTTCCAGTGTATAATAGGGTTAAATTCCTTGACTTTTACTTTGTCTAATGTCATGGAAGCTTTGCATCACCTCCCTAAAAATTACCCGTTTTAGTTGGGGTGAATGTAACCAATTGCACCAACTATGACTTTGCACTTTTATTAACCCCTAACTCCGCTACTCTGTACAGGTGATAGCTGTATAACCTGCCAAGGTTTGCTGCATTTTTTCTTTTAAATCCTCTTTGGAGACAACAGAGTTTCTGGCTATAAAGGGACCATATTTTATTAAAGTTAGTTGCAAGTTGATTTGCCCATAACTGTTAAATCCATAGGAATTTTTAAAAAAGAATGCTCTATGCATCTTTTATTTTTCTATCATGTTAAGTGGGTACAAAGGTGTACCACTAACTATAATGCCTGAAGAAAAGATATGGTTACAGAGCAAATTTTTATATAGAGCTTTATCAAATAAATTCAAATGATATAAGAACACCCATATATAGTTGTACATATCTATAGGCATTTCTTTTTTTAATATCCTTTGCATTGACATGATAAATATCTCTACACAGAAAAAAACATTGTCACAATAAAACCTTGCTCTGCACCTTTGATGTAAAACATTTAATGCACTGTAATTCAACAAGCTTCAGTTCTTAACCTTTTTCTGATATAGTACAGATACTTTTGATTAGAACTGAACATGGGGAATAAATGGAAATTAGAGCATAAAATGTTAATTTTAATTACTTTTCTAGTACAGAAAAGCACTGAGCATCCACAGTTTGTTGTATGTGTGGGCTTTAACAGATATTTCATACATCTCTAAATGATTATACATTTGCATACATTACTTTTGCTTTTATATTAGGCATTTTTGATGAGCATAACTATTTGGAATTGCAATCAAAACCAAGGTTTGTATTATAATTACTACAGTAATTTTTAAAAAAATTATAATCTTAATTTGTAATGGGCCAATATATCTGCCACCACTAAAATTGTTTTATCACTACTGTTTAGTAGCAAAAATTAAAGATGTGGAGACCTACCTTTCACTGAAGACCATTGCAGAAACCTAGATGAAAACCAGTGGCAGCCTTTCTAACCAAATGGGAGCAGTAGTAGTTGTGGCAAGTAACCAAACAGGAATACAGTGGTACCTCGAATTACGATATTTTTTCGTTCGAGAATGCTGTTCAAGTGCATTACACAATTTATCCCCATAAGGAATAATGTAAATAGACTAGTCCTTTACCCCAAAATATACCTACAAAGATTAAAATAAACTTACATAAAAGGGCGATTTTGGGGAAATCGTAACTCGAGGTACCACTGTATATCATTTGATTAATAAGTATGCTACCAATATTTTAATTCAGTATAAAATTAAAACAAGTTAACAGTTTGTATAAAGCCACATACAGTGTAAAGATAAATTTGGATCATTAATGATACTGGTTATTAAATACTTTCTTTTTAACAATTGCATATTTTAATGAACTTGTATTATACACTTATATAAATTCTCAAAATAATCTTGTACATTAATCTTAATCATTGCACATTCTGACAGACACAACTTTAAATTATCGGTTAAATGAAGCCCATGTGGTGAAAATGCAAACTAAATGTGACCTGTACTGTAACAACTGTTCCACAAAATATAAATCATGTTATGCTCCTAGATATATGAAAAAGAAGAATCTGAATAAGTAATCAGTACATATCTATGAGGAATCTTTGGTAGTTAATGGAAAGGATAACCATGGGATAATGTGAATCTACTAGGCACTTGTTCCCTCTTTATTCTAGTAAAATTGAAAACTGGTAGAAAATTCCTACCTAAAATAAAGGCCTGTGTGTGTTCCCTTCACCAAAACACACTATCACTTAGGAAATATATATATTAAAAGCATTGGTCCACTTTTATGATTTGGAAGACATTAAGGTTATTTATGTACAAAATGTATACAATGGGTCAAATATACACAGTCTCATATACAGTATTTAGACATAAAACCACTAGATAACATTCCACATGGTTGCACCTACAACAAAGCATTCTTCAAAGTCCTGGTGAAACAAATATACTATACACTACACTAAAAAATTCTTCTCAACTTTACTTAAATGTATTATGTCCATCATAGTACTCTATTTATAAAACACTTATCTGCTGTATTTATATTTTTTCTACTGCTACTGTATGTGTTACAGAGTACCAAAGTAATATACATACTAAGTAAATGCTAAAACTTAAAAATAGGGCACAAAAATAAAGCAGCCAAAACCAGAAAATAACATCAAATTTTTTGTGTATGGTTTCGTGCACATTAAATTTGATTAACAAATTCCAGAACCAATTCAACTGAATGAATTCTAGAGATGCAAGTGAAGTGCATAATCTGAATACATGTTTTGCATCATGGAACTCTGGTCCTCAAAGGATATCGCATTTTTTTTTTCTATTGCTGTGCATTGTTGTATTTGTTTGGGTCATTCAGTGTAGCTATTTCTATGGACTCACTCAGGTGTAAAACTAATTTGTTCCACAAGGTCAAATATTATTATAATTAACCCTTTCACTGTCGCACCTCTGCGTTATTGAAGCCAGTGTCACGTACATAGATTCGTGTCTTAATCATAGCGCCCTCAGATGCCCGATAGGTAAATTTTGGCCTAGACATGAGAGAATGGGTGTGGGGGGTAGGTATACAGCATATAAAAAGTAAAATCCTGCCCCATTCAGTGTATGATGGGAACAGCTGACCTCTAACCTTATGCTTTGGTTAAAATAGTGACTTTTGATAAGTTTTCTAGGGTGGTTTTCATGGTTTTATAGTGCCATGGGTTGGTTAAGTGCTTCTTTTGATTATAATAATAATAAAAGTGCCATGGGGATGATTTTGGTCAGTTTCAGACAGGAAGTAGCCTGAAATTAGCAGATTTTCAATTTTGGGATTTTTGTGATAAAAAGCCCCCTCCTGCCTGTTTTATGGATTTGTACCCAGTGCTGTATGACCCTTGTGCGTGTAGCACTTAGTTATGATTATAATAATAATATGGGTTTCTACTAGATGTTTAATTTTTTGAAAGACCTTAACCATGACCAATCACTCTTGGTTATATTTTATTGGCAGAGAAATAAAGTAAAACATCAGTTAATGTAGATTCAAAATGGAGGGAAAGTGTTATATAGGAGAGGCCTAGGGATGTGATTAATGAAGAGAGGAAAGGTTGCTGGAATGACTTAAATTTGAATTGAGTTTTGTGTAAAATTGGCCAAATTACCAATGTCTGGGCACTGTATAGGGTAGTCCTGATAATTGAATGGGCAGTTTCTCATGCTCAGTTGATAGACGGATGTAATACTAGCAAAATAACCAAGAACTGTCGGTATGAGCACTGGAATTTCCCTAAAATTGGCCTCAAAGTAAGTGAATTATCAGTTGAGTAAAGTGCTCCCTGACCCCAACTTCATGTCTGTAATTTCTAAAGTTTTCCATAACTTTAAAAATTTTGGTGTCATCACTTTGAAAAAGATTCCTACCATTTAGTTTTTTCTTAAATTGTGACACTAACAGGACTTAATTTCAGGGTTTGCAACAGTGAAGTAGTTAAGGGAAAGCAACCAAACCACCAGGTTAAGTAGTCAGATAGATATTTTGGATACAACAATTTTGCAATGCCTTAGTAGTGAAAAAAATTCATTGATTTTATGAAATATAATGGTCTTAAGCACCAAAAAATAAAATGTGTTATATGCCATGGAAGACTGGCACTCTCCTGCCTCCTCAATAGCAATGAAAAATTTTGAGATACTCTTGGAGGATAAGTCCCAATGCAGCAGGTATGCATTTATCTTTGATATAGTATATATACAGTGGAACCTTGGCTTACGAGTGCCCCACCATGCGAGTTTTTCAGGATCCGAGCAGTTGCTCGGCCGATTTTTTGTTTCTGGATATGAGCAAAATTTCAGGATGTGAGTTTCAAGGGAGGTTCGGATCTTGATCTAGGGAATTGTATCTGTGCTCCAGTTCCCTAAATCAATAATAATAATAGTAATAATACAGTGGACCCCCTTGTTACGAACACCCCGGAAATCGTACAATTATGTAAGTACAGTGGACCCCGAGTAACGGAAAAACTTCATCCCAGAAGCCTGCTCAAGTGCCATTACCAAACTAATTTACTCCCTTAAGGAATAATGTCACGTAGGTTAGTCTATTTCAGACCCCCAAAAATACACTTCCACAAGCACTTACAATATTATACTTACTACATAATTATACGATTTCCGGGGTATTCGTTACTCTTGGGACCACTGTATAATATTGTAAGTGCTTTTGTAAGTGTATTTTTAGGGGTCTGAAATGGACTAACCTACTTGACATTATTTCTTAAGGGGGTAAATTTGTTTGGTAATGGCACTTGAGCAGGCTTCTGGAATGAATTTTGTTCGTTACTCGGAGGTCCACTGTAATAATACGTATAATAATACAGTGGACCCTCGCTATTCGAACACTCCAAAACTCGCACTTTTATGTAAGTTTATTATTGTAAGTGCTTTTATAAGTGTATTTTTGGGGGGTCTGAAATGGACTAATCTAATTTACATAATTCCTTATGGGAATAAATTCGTTTGGTAACAGCACTTGAACAGCATTCTGGAATGAGGGCGAGTTTTGGAGTGTTCAAATAGTGAGGGTCCACTGTAATATAATAATACATACTATAATAACAAGCGAGGTTCGAAAGTGGTATTCACTGCCACTAGATGGCAGTGAATACCACAACAAAACGGGAGTGGCAGCCTCCACTTGTCACATAATGACATTTTATTCATTCTAGAGTATATATCAGGTTTATGTTATTTATATTGTTTATGTCATATTGGATCATTTGTGATAGATAAATAAGCCGTAGAGTTGATATTAGCATCATATTGAAGTGTATTTTTCCTGCCTCTGAGAGCAGGAATTCCGCTGGAACGGATTAATGCCATTTCAATTAATTTAAATGAGGAAAATTAACTCGGCATACGAGGAAGGTCACGGAACGGATTAAACTCGTAAGCCGAGGTTCCACTCTCACTCTGTGTGTGTGTGTGTGTATAAATATATATATACTATATATATACAGTGGACCCCCAGATTTCGTCATTAATTTGTTCCAGAATGCTGTTCAGGTGCCGTTACCGAACGAATTTGTTCCCATAAGGAATAATGTAAATTAGATTAGTCCTTTTAGACCCCTCAAAAATACACTTACATAATTGTTCGAGTTGGGAGCTGCACAAAAACTGGGGTACCACTGTATGTATATTTTTTTTTTTTTCAACAAGTCGGCCATCTCCCACCAAGGCAGGGTGACCCAAAGAAGAAAATCCCCAAAAGAAAATACTTTCATCATCATTCAACACTTTCACCACACTCATACATAATCACTGTCTTTGCAGAGGAGCTCAGATACGACAACTGAGAATTGTCCCTCCCAGCTGTCACTATCCCAGACCCCTCCTTTAAAGTGCAGGCATTGTACTTCCCATTTCCAACTAAATCAATTAACTGGTTTCCCTGAATCCCTTCACAAAATGTTACCCTACTCACACTCCAACAGATCGTCATGTCCCAAAACCATTCGTCTCCATTCACTCCTATCTAACACGCTCACACTGCTTGCTGGAAGTCCAAGCCCCTCGCCCACAATATCCTCCTTTACCCCTTCCCTCCAACCTTTTCTAGGGACCGACCCTACCCGCCTTCCTTCCCCTACAGATTTATACGCTCTCAAGTCATTCTACTTTGATCCATCTCTCTAAATGACCAAACCACCTCAACAACCCTCTTCAGCCCTCTGACAAATACTTTTAGTAACTCACACCTTCTCCTAATTTCCACATTCCAATTTTCTGCATAATATTTCGCCGCACATTGCCCTTAGACAGGGCATCTCCACTGCCTCCAGCCTCCTCCTCGCTGCAGCATTTGCAACCCATGCTTCACACCCATATAAGAGTGTTGGTACCACTATACTTTCGTACATTCCCTTCTTTGCCTCCATGAATAACGATATTAACGATAGTATTTATTTGTAGGCAGTCAGGTGTGGGAGGTGTGGGAGGTATGGTAGCCAGCCAGGCCACGCCACCCCACCCACACGTAATATACCATGACATTTAGAACACAGTAGAGCAATAAAAGGCATATACAGTACACTCATTGCTTACCTTAAAATATTTGTAGTCTTAATGTAGGCTGAAAGGTGGGTAAAAGAGGTAAAACGAATAAACAAGAGAGAACGAGTAAATGAGATGCAGAGAATGTAAACAGACAGACACGTCTGGTTTTGGTTCAGACACGTTCATCTACACCTAACATCTCATATTTGTTAATTTATTCTGCTGTGGGGTGTATTTATCATGTTTATATGTTACGTAGCGTGTTTTATATAATTTTGAAAAAAATATCATAGATGGATTGATGAAAATGTTTATATTAACATAATATACAACATTTAATGCACCTTAGTGATTATTATTGCGTATTATCATTATTAACCCCTAAACTGTCCACATGTAGATATACGTTGACTCGTGTACTGCTCCGAACGTAGATCTACTTTTTTTTAAATGCTTTTAACCTTGCCACGATAAGCCTGAGTTGCCTAGACATTAGAGAATTGGTCTGTGCACTCAGTATGCGCAGTATTACAAAATTTGGGGATGCCAAAAAAAAAAAAATGCGCTTTTCATTTTAAACAAAAAGAACAATTTATTTTTTTCTCAAAATATTCAGTGCGCTACGCGTCAGCGTAGATCTACGTGTGGACAGTTTAAGGGTTAATATGGCGTCCTCAAGACTAATAAGCTATTCTTAGTGATTTTAATGTGTATTTGCACGCCAGCACAGTGTGCATGTATATTTAGGTACATATATGCATAAGTATAATTATCAAAGTACGTATATATGAAACATGAAATAACTAAAATACTTAAAATTTTGGAAAGTTTCTAGACATAATGGAGAGCCATGGTGCTCACGGAGCCGTATAGCGAGTTTTGGTCATAGTTTAAAATGTCCATATTAGTGGAATGCCATAAAGCAGGGCCCTTCTGTATTACATTCATGGGGGAACACTAAACCCATAAGGGATCATATAGCACCTGGGGGATAGGTAGGCATTCAGGTTTGGTCCAAGGAAGAGCACAGGTCCACTTGCTTAGATCAAGAGCCCCCTCACCAGCATCAAGGAACCTCCCTTGAGTCTTGTTGGAACTTCCTAGCATTCAAACACTAAAATGTTTAACCCTTAAACTGTCCAAACGTAGATATACGTTCGCGTGCGTACTGCCCCGAACGTAGATCTACGTTTTTTTTCAAATGCTTTTAACCTTGCCACGATAAGCCTGAGTTGCCTAGAGATTAGAGAATGGGTCTGTGCACTCATTGTGTGCAGTATTACAACATGTGGGAATGACAAACAAAATGCACTCTTCATTTTAAAGAAAAAGAAAAATTTATTTTTTTCTCAAAATATTCGGTCAGCTACGCACGTGAACGTATATCTACGTGTGGACAGTTTAAGGGTTAAAATACGCATACAGCAAAGAGAGACCTTCATTTAAGTTGTTTGACCTACAGATTAGGTTCCAGGCTACTGCCGTGAAGTGGAATGCCCTTTTTTTTTCCCCCTTATAAATGCATATAAATGCTAGATAACAATTTTACACTAACATATATTAAGTTAGCAATATTATTATTATAATCAAAAGAAGCGCTAAACCACAAGGGTTATACAGCACGGCTAAGTTAGCAATAAAACTAGGTATTAAAAAACAATAAAAAGTAAAATACACACAGTGGAACCTCTGCTTACGAGTGCCCACCATGCGAGTTTTTCAGGATACGAGCTGTCGCTCAATCAATTTTTTGCTCCTGGATACGAGCCAAAATTTAGGTTGCAAGCTTGCCCCTCAAGGGAGGTTCCTTGACACTGGTGAGGGGCTCTTGATCGAGGGAATTGTATCTGTGCTCCAGTTCCCTAAATTAAGCCTGAATACCTTCCATATGTAAACGAGTAAAACTAATAAACGAGAGAGAATGAATAAATGAGAGGGGCCAGAGACGCGGAGTACATAAACAAACAGACGAACATGTCTGGTTTTGGTTCATAGTAAGGAAGTAAGTTTATTCAGGTATACACAAATACAGTTACATAGATTATTATAATAAAAGCGCTAAACCTACAAGGGTCATACAGCACAGCATAGATTATTATACATAGCAGCATATGTGTAGAGAACCTAGGATAACCCCCAAAAAAGTCGGACAAAGTGACTTATTTACACTGGGGTATAAGTCACTGACTTTTTTGGGTTATCCTGGGTTCTCTACACATATGCTGCTATGTATAATAATATATGTAACTGTATTTGTGTATACCTGAATAAACTTACTTCCTTACTACGAACCAAAACCAGATGTGTTCGTCTGTTTGTTTATATACTCCACGTCTCTGGCCTCTCTCATTTACTCTCTCGTTTATTCGTTTTATCTCGTTTACTCACCTCTCACCCTACATTAAGACTACAAGTATTTTAAGGTAAGTAATAAGTGAACTGTATATGCATTTTATCGCTCTGGGACGCTTTAAATGTTGTAGTTTATTACGAGTGGATGGGGTGGGGTGGCCTGGCTGGCTACCATACCTTCCCACACCTGACTTCCTATGTTCATGACTTCCACGTTTGTATTATACCATAATACAAACATTTTACATTATGTACAAGTTGTCTCCATGTTGGTACAGAAGAATAAATAAAAAGCAACACTCCCATTCTCATGTAACACCACTTCTAGATGGAATGACGCTCTGAGTGAAGGCATACGAAAGGTATAATTTTCTACATTTACCCCCAGTAATATTGTGTACACATTTTATTTTGTGTTGAACTAGAGTGATTATTATTGTGTATTATTACCTGGAGAGAGTTCCAGGGGTCAATGCCCCTGCGGCCCAGTCTGTGACCAGGCCTCATATTATTATCATTATTAACCCTTTCAGGGTCCAAGGGGGGTCTCCGAAACTCGTTCTCAGGGTCCAAGAATTTAAAAAAAACAAAAAAATTATTTTTTCTTATGAAATGATAGAGAATCTTTTTCCGATCATAACGCCACAAAAATTATGAAATTTGATCGAAAACTAACGGAATTATGCTTTCGCGAAGTTAGCGGCAGCCATGACACTTACGCATCGGCGATTTCGCCAAGTTTGAGCCCTATTTTCGGCAAATTCCAATGTATCAGACAACTACAATTATAGCTATTTCGCTAGAACTCCATTTCTTCTATCGATTGAGTACAAGAAACCGCCTATTTACCTATTACAACTACCCAAAATAGTGGTCAGAAAATGGCAATTTCGCCAATTTCACACAAATTTCAAACGATGCCAATTTCAAAATAGAGTCCAGAATAAACAAGGCAGACATTTTTGGCACTAAACTAACGTCTTCTCTGTTCATTAGTCACGTTTCCAGGCCCCTCTTACATTACTTTTGCTTTTCATTTTGAATTTTTATTCTCACAAAAAAATAGAAGATTTACTGTTATGTATACAACTGCATCATTGTAAAAATGGTATAAATAATATCAGAGCACTTGTGCATGAATATTAGACTCGCCAGTTGATGTGTATTGGATGCATGGTGTGATTTGTTTACTCTTGAACATCGTCAAAAATCGAACATTTTTGCTACTTTGAGCTCAATTTCAAGGTACTTGTCTTTGTCAAACCAATCAAAATCATCTCAATTTCTGTAATATATCTTCCAATCTATCAAATGAGACCAAGAAAACGAGAATACATCAATAAATACCATACGAAAATAGACTGCAAAGTCGCTGTTTTAAACAAAAAAACCGGTCAGAGTTTTTTTTTTCCTCATTATGCACTGTGTGGTGCAGGATTTTTTTTTTATACTGCGCACACTGACAGCACAGACCCATTCTATCACATCTAGGCCTAACAGCCTGTTTCTGCTTGATTTGAGGACGCTAGAATTTAGGCGTACTAGTACGTCAATAACCCCAGGGCGTAAGCCGTACTAGTACGTCAATAACCCTGAAAGGGTTAATATGGCATGAAGACTAATAAGACATTCTTTGTGATTTTAATCTGTTCCTGCATGCCAGCACAGTGTGTAAGTTTATTTAGGTACAGGTACACATAAGTACGTATAATTATCAGAGTATATATAAAACATGAAATAACTTTAAAAACACTTGAAATTTTGGAAAGTTTCGACATAATGGAGACGCGGTGCTCATGGAGAATGTAAACAAACTGGGTGGGGCATGGCGACTATTAGAAAGACAGGTGGGGGAGCCGTATAACGAGTTTTGGTCATACGTAATTTGAAATGTCCGTAGTAGCGGAACGCCGTAAGGGGCCCTACTGTACAAAGAAATGTCAGAACTACGACACACACAGTGCTGAGAAGTAATGGAGTCAGGTCCTGAGTAAGGTTTAAGTTAAGACGTCTCATCCGGTGTAGGTGAGGTGACTTGTCAGACAATATCAAGTTAAGGTCAGATAATGTTAGATGTGGCCTAAATCACAAAGTCAGGTCCTGGTAATGTGTGTTTTTCATGCTTCAGAATCATTTCAGTAAAGGGTTATGCTAAAATGTACCTGCCTCTGTTGCTTTCCTCATTCAAAAGATATGGTTGTTTTATATTTATGAGATATGCTTATCTCTATACCCCCCACACATTCCATGTCATCCACCCTACTGGTACATCTGTGTTCTTGAAGTCAAGTACTTAAGTCCCTTAATGTTTGTCCTGTGTACATGCAATCGCATCCTTCACATGAGATACTGCATATCCTTGCCATGTTTTCAGAGGGGTGGGGAGTCTTGGTCATGTACAGTTTTTTGTGGTAAGCTTATGTAAGAGAGATGGAAGTCACTGTCTTGTGGGTATAATCTGTTTCCAGTTGATAGTATCTTTACTGGGATTTGAAAATGTTAAGGGTTTTAGCCTAGTGCTCAGAAGTTTTAAGGCAGAAAAGATTCTATATATTCTTGTTCTTCAAGCAGGTGTTCACTGCTACAGTTCCTAAGTAGTGCACCAGCCTATTATCAGCCCCCCCTCTCTATTCTGATATCATAATGAGAGTAGTGGATTAAATAATCTATTTGTTGGCTATCAATTGCAGGCTGATTCTATGCACAGGACAGACAGTAATTTCCATCACCCTTGTTCTACATACAGCACATATTGTAGTAGTACTTTCCACAAAAACTATAAAAGAAATCAGGACTCCCCACCCCACTTAAAATACAGTCAAGGGTATAAAGTATATCATAAAGGAGGATTCTATCATATGTACACAGGAGAAACTTTGAGGGAATACGATATTAGCTACAAGAACACAGATGTGCCAGAAGGATGTACAACACATGAAAGGTGTGTGGGGGTACACAGAAACACACACACACATATCTCATGAACTTCTAACAAGGACACATCTTGTACCATGAAAGCAAGAGAGAGGGGTTGATTATATCTTGAATCAGCAACTATGCCTCTAGCACCATCTCACACAACATAAGTACATTTTAACAAAACACATCACTAAAATGTTTCTGAAAAAAAAAAAAGTAACACGCCTAACCAGGACCCGACTTCATGATTCAGACCACATCTACATCAATTTGATATTGCCTTACAAGTGACCTCACCTACACAGGATGGGGAATTATATATATGTTGCTAGTTTTTATATTTTGTGTACTTGATAAAACCACATGAAGGTGAAACATCGTACTAATAAAAGTCTCTTGCTGTACGTGTCATTGTTACCCCTTGATAGATATGCCATACCTCAAACCCTAAAATGTTTACAGTATATGATGAGATCAGGATTTAATACATGGATGAAAAAAAGAATAGGTATTTAGTACACAAATTATTCAACATGTGTTAAATTATATGTGGATTAATAAAAAATATATTTAAATTCTTTAAAAACTGTATGTACTAAATAATTAATTTTGCAGAACAAATGTTGTGAACAAGTAACAACATTGCATACTCTGAATTTAATTAAAGCCAGTTTAAGTACGTATGCTGTCATGTTGCTTCATATATTTCTAATCATATATTAATATTAACAAACAGTGCTATTTCAGTACATTGTTATATACTAAGTTATTTATTTTGCAAAACATCATAAAGGCACAATATTTGAACTTGGTAATAATGTTAACAAAGACAAACTGTCTTCTATCTACCATATTTTCCTTATTCTGTATTACTTTATATAAACAGGTCTATGTCATATCTTTCAAATTATGCCTCTGTTAAAAACAATAAAAGATTTAGTTATAAGTATATATTTGGACAACATTACTGCCTACCTCCAAAACAGCTGCTGCTGTAATATTTGAGCTTAGAATAAGAAAAGTTTTATCAAAATCACAAAGGAACAGGTATTAGTTAAGTCTTTTGAGTAACAACTAAAGTAATTTGCCTAATTGGCAATACAGTGGACCCCGGTTTTCGTGACTTTTTCGTTCCAGAATGCTGTTCAAGTACCGTTACCAAACGAATTTATTCCCATAAGGAATAATGTAAATTAGACTAGTCCTTTTAGACCCCAAAATACACTTACAAAATACACTTACATAATTGTTCGAGTTTGGAACATCACGAATACCGGGGGTCCACTGTATTTAGTAATCCTCTTGACAGCCCTGTCACTCATTCCTTTGCAACTCACATCTTTAGTTTGATATTTTGCTCTAAAATTGCCTAAATAAAAAAATGTAATTTAACAAGTTCTTACATTTAGGTGCAAGTGTAACTTATTTTAATTTGAGGTAATCAAGATAATGTATATATTGCACCATAGTTAATGAGTGCCTTAAGTAACGTGTATAAGTGATTGGATTTTTTTTTTTTTAACTACAGTTAGGTGATCTTTCTTATTCAAAGTAATGCATGCATGGGGACGTCCAAATTACAGAAAGCTAAAATACTGTATGTGTATTAGAAACAAATGCCTCTTATATGTACAGACTCAAATTAAATTTTTTGCTCCAAATTTTAAGAGACCATTCCAAATTCAAAATTTTGTGCAGATATTCTCCAATTTATAGAAGACATTTTGGAAGGCATTCTCTGATTTCAAAATAATCTGAACTAGGAAGGTTTTCTAAAGTAAAATATAAAGTTCTGCTCTTAGTTCAAAAATTCTTAATTAAACATAGTTTCTAAAATTAGAAGAATTCTGAATGACATATAATGCATTATACAGTTAGCTCTTTTATAAAGCTCCTTTATGTAGTGATTTTTTTTGTAAATGAGATTGAAGCATTGAAAATTGAATAGCACAAGAGAGCCTTCATAGTATGTATTGCTCATTGCATTTTAAAAAAAATGTATTATGTAGCATGAGAACTTACTGTAGAAACACACACTGTACATGTATGCAAATGACAAATATTTACAAATGATATAAATATGCACAAGCCTACCATATGGGTATGTCTGCAATCACAAGTAGAAAATATCATTGCATACAAAAATACTCTAGAGCATCACAAGGGCAGACAGTGACTTGGAAGAGATCAGGATAAGGGGACAAATATACTAAAGCTCATTTAGCCTTTCATATATTTGTGATGCTAGGAAGAGCTGCCTTAGGACAGTTTCAAAGTCCAGTAGATACTGTATAACAGAACTTGACTAGGTCAGTCAATTGAAAATTGACACTTGACCCCGCAGGTTCAGTCTTGAAAAACTCTTTACTTTGGCAAACTGAAAACTCCTTTCAGATATACAGATGGGAACTACAAGAGCCATTTGCAACATATGTTAGACCAATGTTTGAATATGCAGTAGTATATAACATATTGGCATCAACAGTTTAAACCCATACAGATTATTTACTGCTGCACATAGTATAAATGAAGGTAGTATACCTTTTGATGAGTTTCAAGTCTCTACTCTCGGAGCCCAGCCACGGGCCAGGCTCGTCTGGTGCTTGCCTGGTCAACCAGGCTGTTGCTGCTGGAGGCCCACTACCCCACATATCCATCACATATCCTGGTTGATCTGGCACTTGAAGATACTTGTCAAGTTTCCTCTTAAAGGCTTCTACACTTGTTCCAGCCGTGTTTTTTATATCTTCTGGTAAGATGTTGAATAGTCTGGGGCCACAAATGTAGATAGTGTTTCCTTATTGTGCCCACCACACCCCTGCTCCTCACTGGGTTTATTTTGCATTTCCTCCCATATCTCTCACTCCAGTATGTTGTTATCGCAGTGTGCAGATTTGGGACCAGGCCCTTGTATGTATCTCTCTCCGCTGCAGTGAATACATGTTCAAGACTAAGGCGTTCCCAGTAATTTAGGTGCTTTACTGGCTCTATGTGGGTTGTAAATGATCTCTGTATTTATTCAAGCTCTACTGTATTTCACATCAGAACCTTTTGACCCCTTTTCAGGGTAAATCTGTACATTAGATATATGAAAATGAATTTTTTTTTTTTGAGGGAGGCCAAAAAAATCGTGGGTTATACATTATTGGGTTATACTCAACTACGTATATACAGTGGTCCTTTGAGTTACGATGGGCTGAAGTTACGATAATCTGGAGTTACGACTTACCCTCACAGAGGAAGTTTGTTTTGAGTTGCAATTAAAAAGTGGAAATACAATATGCATACAATGGTACAACTGTTGTGGGTTGCATCCTATACATGGAGTATACCTGGAGAGGGTTTATGGGGTCAACGCCCCCGCAGCCCGGTCTGAGACCAGGCCTCATGGTGGATCAGGGTCTGATCAACCAGGCTGTTACTGCTGGCCGCACGCAAACTGACATACAAACCACAGCCCGGCTCGTCAGGTACTGACTTTAGGTGCCTGTCCAGCGCCTTCTGGGGTCTATTGATAATCCCAAGTTGCCCAAAATGCTCTGACACAACCAGGGCATTGTTATATATAATAGTATTCCAATGATGTCAGCTAGGTCTGTAATAGTTATATCACGTACTTGTAGAAATAAAGATTAATATTATTGTTATTACACAAGGCCTTTATATTTATTTAAAAGTAAAAAAAAAAAAAATCACTACAGCAATTTTCGCTTTATGGCGGTAGCCTAGACCCTAACCTGCTATATAATCAGGGCCCTCCTGTATGTCCAGCAACATAGCAAGGTGCATACACTCTCATTCTGTGGAACGGATTAATAATGTAACTTGAGAGACCACTGTACAGTAAACGTTAAGAGTAAGATGAGGGGGTCTACAGTGTTTTGTGGCTTTTGAACATACATGGATGGTGCTCTCACTGTAAAGAGAGCAAGAGCGGGTAAGGTGGGAACCAAGTTATAGTGAGATAGAAAAGCATAGTCTATGTTGACCAGGTTTTTTGTTGATGTAGTACCAATAATAGAGAAAAGGTACAAAACATAGCGAGTGAATTTTAGTTGGTGGAGCAAGATGGTTTTCAAAAAATAGGATTTTGATATTCTGAGTGGTGGAATGGGTTAAAATGAAAGTATTAGGTAGTAAAATAGGCTAAGAAACAATGTAGAATAGGTTAAGATGAGAGATTTGGGTAGTAGAATGGGTTAGGACAAGATTTAGGTAATACAATGTGTAAGATGAATGATTTGGGGCAGTAGAGTAGGATAAGATGTAGGCTTTGCTGTAGTAGAATAGGAGAGGATGCAAGAGTTTTTGGTAGTAGAATAGGTTAAGATGCAAGTTTTGGGGTTTTAGAATGAGTTAAGATACGAGGTTTGGGGTAAGAGAATAGGTTCAGATGAGAGGTTTGAGACAGCAGAATGGGTTAAGATGTGAGGTTTTGCATAGAAAACATATTAAGTGAAACAATCTAGTATAGTTTGGATATCAGGCAGAGATGACTGATGGTAGGATTCAACAAATATACGGAAAGTCCTCACTTAATGACGTTGATAGCTTCTTGGAAACTGAATAAAGCGAAATGACGTATAACGAATCTACACCTCTCTGTCCATTGTGAAACTTCTTTAAAACTTCTAGTTTTTTCCTAATGTCACATTTCTCTGTTTTTTGTGGCCACAGACATCAAGGGTGCACAGTGTACCTTTAGCACTCATTGGACCAGGGTCCAAGGAATAATCGTTTGCAAAGCGAAAATTATAAAGAGAACCTCCTACCACCATGCAGCTCAAAAACAATAACAAATATGGCAGACTTGCTGAGCACTTTCATACTACATCATTTATTGTCGTGAATTTTATCGTATACTTTACAAACTTTTATTTTACAGTAATTTGTATTCGTTGTATTCATTTGATCTTTTTTTTCTCATCAACATTATAACGAAACAACATTAAATAAAACATATTCAAGAACCTGCTTTACAATAGTGAAATAAAGGAGCTTAAGTAACTGGAAGGGAATAGTGAAGAAGTACTTCTACAAGACGCTATGCTTCAACTTGGTTGACTGGAGATTTTTCTATTGCGACCACCCCCTTTGGAAGGAAGTTCCAAGAAGAAGGAATTGTATATTGATACACTATGTATGGTTTCCATTTTTCTGTTAGTTCTCAATGAACAAAAAAAAAATTACATGAGAATGAAGTCATTTGGAAAATGGGATGATGTTTATGCAAAAGAAATAAATCATTTACCACACGACAATAAATATATTATGATATTAATTTGATATTTTTAAATATGTATACAATACTGGATGGAACATACTCTATTTGCATCAAGTTCATTAGTGTATAAAAAAAAAACAGAAGCTGCCATTATTTAGTTAATGGAAAGAGGAATATAAGCCAGGAGAAATTTTCCAAAAACCTGCACATAATAAAAAATAATAATAAAACTGATCTGTGCTTCAAAAATACAAGAAAAGAGTTCAGTAATAGCTATATAGATCAGAAAAAACTGAAAACAGATTTCTGCACAATTTAACAGGTGAAAAAAAAACAGTTTCTGGGTTAGAACTTGAACAAAACATTAGTTGCCAGGACAAATTCTTTTAAAGAATGTAAAATTCTGAAACTAGTAAGCACAATACAACAAATCATCAAGTGATAGTTACCCAAGCATTATTATGTGCATACATCCAGTTTATAAGGCCTATGAGAAGAAACAGATTATACCTTATACCTTCAATAACAACTTACCAATTATTGTCTTTATGAAAGTGTCAGTCATACCTTAGACCAAATCAACCATCTAACATACTAATTCATTATAATCTTCAAACAATTATATCAAATAATTTCATCTGTCAAAAATAATTTTTGGACATAAATATTATATCTCATAACAAATTCTAATATTAACATTTATATAAAATTTAATCTGGTATTACTCAACAATTCATTTATAAAAAATAACATTTTGTGGTCAATACTAAATGAAAAACTTATTGCGGTTTCAATACTCCTCTGATAAAACTTAAAACCTTGATGAAAATTATTTGCTTAAAACTCTAGCTTACACAGCTGTCCGCATATCAGACGAGTGATAACCATACATAAAGCTGCGGGGAATGGATGTGGTCGTTTTTAGCAGTCCATGACTTTGTTCCTCCCGAGCATGAGAGTGTGCAACCACAATTGATAAGCATCGTATCCACTCTTCTGCGTTACTGGAGTCCTAGGAATTTAAGTTACAAAACATTACTACATACACATTTGTATATGGAAATGCATTTCATATACTCCTTTTTACAATTAAAAGGTAGCAGTAACAAGTACTACTTTCATAGATTAGGTACAGTATATTAAAAGATAACCATCTAGAGAGGTGTTACCATTTGTCATACAAGCATGAAACAAAAGCCTATTAACATTTTGTACTATAGTTTTATGTTTCTAGGTGTGATCGGAAACCAGGCCTTGGAAGCAATGATCATCATAACCAACATTCCTAGACTCTAAAACCAAACTTTTTAAGTTTCCTGTTTGTGGCATTATTTAGGATGGTTTTCATGGTTTTACTGGCTGTTTCATGGTGTCAATAGACAGACCAGAAGATATGCCAGTTTGTTTAAGACTGGAAATGGCCTGAAAGAGACATCAAATTGGCAAGAAATGGTCGATTTTGGGCAATACACCCGAGGAAGGGCGAGACATTCCCTATCCATCTGGATATCTTATTAGCTTTTATTAAGTCAGCTTCACTTATTGGGACACACTAAACAATTACCAAGCATTCTTGATTATGATTTATTAGCAGAAAAAATGGAAAAAATGTTGGATTTTTTGTGACGATGGATTATAAGTGGAGGGCAAATGTTATACAGGAGAAGCCTGGGAACATGATTAACAGAGAAACACTGCTATAGTGGCTGGATTGCCTGAAGTTTTTATTTTGGACTTATTTTTTTAAACTGGAATTTCTTAAAAATAGTATATTATTATTATAATAATCATAACCAAGCACTAAACCCATATTGGTCTAGAAATAGTGTAGAATCAACCATATTACAGGTCGGCCATCACTAATCCGGCAATCAGTTATTCGGTTCCATCAGTAATCTGGCACTAATTTCGGCTAGCATAATTTAAAATTTCATCATTATACTGACTCAAATTGTGCAGATGGTTGTAAATCCACAGCAGCAAGCCAGTGGAGGAGAAAGCAGTGATGAAAATGAGAAAAGTTGTAGCAGAAAGTCTCTATTGATAGGTTAATTAACTGTATTCTAACCTAACCACTCTGTAATCCGGCAAACTCACTAATCCGGCACAGTACAGGTCCCAGTGATGCCGGATTAGTGATGGCCAACCTGTACTGATTTCTGAATGCATAATAGGGTTTGATTAATGAATAGTACAGAAGGCATACTAGCAAAATAGCCAGAATTGGGCTGGTTTGAGCACTGAAATTTCATAAATTTTACATCAAATTTTGCATTTTTGTGCCATTACTCCTAGTAAAAGATTCATCATTATTTTTATATATAAAAGATGATTGTGGATGTTATGAATGAAAAGAAGCTGGATGCCCTGGCTCTAAATGAAACAAAACTGAAGGGGGTTGGAGAGTTTCAGTGGGGAGAAATAAATGGGTTTAGGTCAGGGGTTTCTAATAGAGTTAGAGCTAAGGAAGGAGTAGCAATAATGTTGAAGGATAAGTTATAGCAGGAAAAGGAGGAATATAAATGTACAGTGGACCCTCGGTTTTCGCCGAAAATTCTTTCCAGAATGCTGCTCAAGTGCCATTACTGAACGAATTTACTTCCTTAAGAAATAATGTCACGTAGGTTAGTCTATTTCAGACCCCCAAAAATACAGTTGCAACAGCACTTACGAAAATACACTTACATAAATGTTCGAGTTTGGAGATGCATGAAAACCGAGGGACCACTGTACTTGTGGTTGGGGATCTCAGTGCTAAAGTGGGTAAAAATGTTGTAGAGGGAGTAGTAGGTATATTTGGGGTGCCAGGGGTAAATGAAAATGGGGAGCCTTTAATTGAACTGTGTGTAGAAAGAGGATTGTTAATAAGTAAAACATATTTTATGAAAAAGAGGATAAATAAGTATACAAGATACGATATAACACGTAATGAAAGTAGTTTGTTAGATTATGTATTGGTGGATAAAAGGTTGATGGGTAGGCTTCAGGATGTTCATGTTTATAGAGGGGCAACGGATATATTGGATCATTATCTAGTTGTAGCTACAGTTAGAGTAAGACGTAGATGGGACAAAAGGAAAATGACAACAGTAAGTAAGAGAGAGGTGAAAGTTTATAAACTTAGGGTGAGATATAAGCAACTATTGGCAGAAAGATGGGCTAGTGCA
The DNA here is from genome assembly GCA_009830355.1 of Cherax destructor. Classification (NCBI taxonomy): domain Eukaryota; kingdom Metazoa; phylum Arthropoda; class Malacostraca; order Decapoda; family Parastacidae; genus Cherax; species Cherax destructor. The sequence goes on from WNWK01003943.1 coordinate 50,323, forward strand.
AGTATGAGTAGTGGGGGGTTGAAGAGAGTTGGGATAGTTTTAAAAATGCAGTACAGTGGTACCCCTAGTTTCGGCCATAATTCGTTCCAGAAGGCTGTTCGAGTGCCGTTACTGAACAAATTTGTTCCCATAAGGAATAATGTAAATTAGATTAGTCCATTTCAGACCCCCAAAAATACACTTACACAATTGTTCGAGTTGGGAGCTGTACAAAACTCGGGGTACCACTGTATTAGAATGTGGGGAAAAGTTTGTGGCTATAGGAGGGTGGGTGCAGGAGGAAAGAGGAGTGATTGGTGGAACGATGAGGTAAAGGGTGCGATAAAAGAGAAAAAGTTAGCTTATGAGAGGTTTTTACAAAGCAAAAGTGATATAAGAAGGGCAGAGTACATGGAGAGTAAAAGAAAGGTGAAAAGAGTGGTGAGAGTGCAAAAGGAGAGCAAATGTTAAGAGTGGGAGAGGCACTGTCAAGAAATTTTGATGAGAATAAGAACAAATTTTGGAGTGAGATAAACAAATTAAGAAAGCCTAGGGAATGAATGGATTTGTGAGTTAAAAACAGAGTAGGGGAATTAGTAGATGGGAAGCTGGAGGTATTGGGTAGATGACAGGAATATTTTGAGGAACTTTTAAATGTCAATGAAGAAAGGGAGGCAGTAATTTCATTCACTGGCCAGGGAGGCATAACATCTTTTAGGAGTGAAGGAGAGCAGGATGCGAGTGTGGGGGAGGTGAGTGAGGCATTACGCAGAATGAAAGGGGGTAAAGCAGCTGGAACTGACAGGATCATGACAGAAATGTTAAAAGCAGGGGGGTATAGTGTTGGAGTGGTTGGTATTTTTGTTTAATAAATTTATGAAAGAGGGGAAGGTACCTAGGGATTGGCAGAGAGCTTGCATAGTTCCTTTATATAAAGGGAAGGGGGACAAAAGAGACTAAAAATTATACCAGTTAAAGTGTACGGTATGGTTATTATTGAAAGAATTAGAGGTAAGAGAGAGAGTAGGATTGCAGATGAGCAAGGAGGCTTTAGAGTGGGTAGGGGATGTGCAGATCAAGTGTTTACATTGAAGAATATATGTCAACAGTATTTAGATAAAGGTAGGGAAGTTTTCATTGCATTTATGGATTTAGAAGAAGAATATGATAGAGTGGATAGGGGAGTAATGTGGCAATGTTGCAAGTGTATGGAATAGGTAGTAAGTTACTAAATGCTGTAAAAAGTTTTTATGATGATAGTGAAGCTCAGGTTAGGGTGTGTAGGAGAGAGGGAGATTACTTCCCGGTAAAAGTAGGTCTTAGACAGGGATGTGTAATGTCATCATGGTTGTTTAATATATTTATAGATGGGTTGTAAAAGATATAAGTAAATGCTAGGGTGTTGGGGAGAGGAGTAGGATTAAATTATATGGAATCAAGTACAAAATGGGAGTTAACACAGTTACTTTGTACTTATGGGAGATTCTAAAGAAAAGTTGGAAAGGTTAGTGGATGAGTTTGGGAAGGTGTGTAAAGATAGAAAGTTGAAAGTGAACATAGATAAGAGTAAGGTGATGAGGGTATCAAACGGTTTAGATAAAGAAAAATTGGATATCACATTGGAGAGAGGGAGTATGGAAGAAGTGAATGTTTTCAGATATTTGGAAGTTGACTTGTCAGTGGATGGGTTTATGAAGGATGAGGTTAACCATAGAATTGATGAAGGAAAAAGGTGAGTGGTGCGTTGAGGTATATGTGGAGACAAAAAATGTTATCCATGGAGGCAAAGAAGGAAATGTATGAAAGTATAGTGGTACCAACACTCTTATATGGGTGTGAAGCTTTGGTTGTAAATGCTGCAGCAAGGAGGCGGCTGGAGGCAGTGGAGATGTCCTGTCTAAGGGCAATGTGTGGTGTAAATATTATGCAGAAAATTCAGTGTGTGGAAATTAGGATTTGTGGAGTTACTAAAAGTATTAGTCTTAGAGAGATGCTGGCTTCCCACAATCCCTTCCTGAGAGAACAATGGCGGCTGGAGTGAGCTGTTGTTGTTGGTGCTTATCTTATCTTGGCTTCAGGGCTGAATGAGTCCCCAAAAAGGTAATGGGAAGGGTTGTAGATCGATGTTACCATGACATTCTGTGATCTTCAGTGTATCAAGACACTGGAGGGTTAAGAAATGTTGAGAAAGAGAGAGTTGAAGGTGGCAGCTGAACCATGTGCTTTGGGAAAGGCTGATTATATGTTTAGGAGGGGAGACCTGTATATTATATGTATATACTTTTAATATAGCCTCTATTTTTATAATGTTGGTTTAAATAACCTTTAAAAGGAATGTGAAGGAATTAAGTTTTCAGATGCAGCAGCTAAACCTGAGTAAGTATCTTTTAGCCTAATATTGTCCTCCTTTTACCCTAAGACCTTTTAAGTAAATACCCTATGCTAGTACATGGTGAACCTTGATGATAATAAGGGAAAATTAACATAACATGGGGGCCTGTCCGGGAGGAGGATCTGTATGGAGTGAGGTCCTCGGAAGATGGGGGTATGTGCCTGACCATTTAAGGATTTTGGGTGTTGACTGGAGAGTCTCACTTTTTTGGTTCGGCCACCACGTAAGAGACACCTTGACATGTTTTTTGGTGAAGTTTCTGCCTGGGGTATACCTGACTGCTCTGGGTTTGGCTCTACTCTCATCTCCTGATCAGGAAGATGCCATCCTGGAGTACCAGTTGCCTGCTGGATTTACCGCAGCGGAGGCACAGGCCTGTCGGTGCTGGCTTTCACAGTGGGCTTTGTGTGTAGTCCTTGCATTGTAAAAATGTATTATGTTGATAACCACTAAAGTAGTTAATGGTTACACCCTGCAGTATGGGGATGTGGTTAAACTGTTTTCTAGTAACCTCTGCACTCTGTTCTAGTACTGTTCCATTCATGGGTTTTGTTTGGTGTATGGTAAGGGCAGAATTGCATGTTTATGCTGGGAAGGTTCAGTGGAGCCATGAGATTGTAGATTGCCATGTTGTATGTCACCTTGTTGTATAACTGTACAGTGAAGAGTAATTATGGTGCTGGGGTATATGTAAAACCTCTAGTAGTGTTACTACCACCTTTAGGCTAAGACCTTATTTTCCCTAGCCGTATCCTGCGGGACACTGCTAGCTTGTGAGACTCCGTCTTTATAAGACTCCGTCTTTATAAGACTCCGTCTTTATAAGACTCCGTCTGGAGGTGGGGGTGTTATGGGGTATTATGGACTTGTTATGGGGGCTATTGGAACCCAGCATGTATTGTTGTAATTAAATAACATGAATGCCTAATTATATTGAATTATTCAGAATTTGCTATGAGGTCTTAGGTCAGGCCACCCTAAAGACTTTAAAAGAGCTGATTTAACTGATTTTCTCAATATAATAGGTTATATAAATAATGCACACATTTTATAAACTAATTAAAATATAGTTGCATGTCTCATTGTAATAACTTAAGATATGTTGAGAGGATGCAAAGTGATGTGGATGTTTTGAGGGGGAGGAGCTTAGAGAGATGCAGGCTTCCCACAATCCCTTCCTGAGAGAACAATGGCGGCTGGAGTGAGCTGTTGTTGTTGGTGCTTATCTTATCTTGGCTTCAGGGCTGAATGAGTGCCCAAAAGGTAATGGGAAGGGTTGTAGATCGATGTTACCATGACATTCTGTGATCTTCAGTGTATCAAGACACTGGAGGGTTAAGAAATGTTGAGAAAGAGAGAGTTGAAGGTGGCAGCTGAACCATGTGCTTTGGGAAAGGCTGATTATATGTTTAGGAGTGGAGACCTGTATATTATATGTATATACTTCTTAATATAGCTCTATTTTTATAATGTTGGTTTAAATAACCTTTAAAAGGAATGTGAAGGAATTAAGTTTTCAGATGCAGCAGCTAAACCTGAGTAAGTATCTTTTAGCCTAATATTGTCCTCCTTTTACCCTAAGACCTTTTAAGTAAATACCCTATGCTAGTACATGGTGAACCTTGATGATAATAAGGGAAAATTAACATAACAATTAGTCAGAGGGCTGAATAGGGGTTGTTGAGGTGGTTTGGCCATTTAGAGAGAATGGATCAAAGCATAATGACTTGGAGAGCGTATAAATCTGTAGGGGAAGGAAGGCGGGTAGGGTCGTCCTTGAAAAGGTTGGAGGGAGGGGGTAAAGGAGGTTTTGTGGGCGAGGGGCTTGGACTTCCAGCAAGCGCGCGTGAGCATGTTAGATAGGAGTGAATGGAGACGAATGGTTTTTGGGACCTGACGAGCTGTTGGAGTGTGAGCAGGGTAATATTTAGTGAAAGGATTCAGGGAAACTGGTTAGCCGGACTGAGTCCTGGAAATGGGAAGTACAATGCCTGCACTTTAAAGGAGGGGTTTGGGATATTGGCAGTTTGGAGGGACTTATAAACTGTCGTATCTGAGCGCCTCTGCAAAGACAGTGATTATGTATGAGTGAGGCGAGTGTTGAATAATGATGAAAGTATTTTCTTTTGGGGATTTTTTCTTTTTGGGTCACCCTGCCTCGGTGGGAGACGGCCGACTTGTTGAATTTTTTTTTTTTTTTCAACAAATCGGCCGTTTCCCACCTAGTCGGAGTGGCCCAAAGAGAAAAACAAAAGTCTCTCTTTTTAACTTTAGTAATGTATACAGGAGAAGGGGTTACTAGCCCCTTGAAAAAAAAATATATGTATACAGTGGACCCCCGAGTTTCGGCCATAATTCATATCAGAAGCCTGTTCAAGTGCCATTACCGAACGAATTTGTTCCCATAAGGAATAATGTAAAGTAGGTTAGTCCGTTTCAGACCCCCAAAAATACACTTACAAAAGCACTTACAATATTACGCTTACATAATTGTTAGAGTTTTGAGGTGGTTCCCACCGAGGAGGGTGACCCAAAAAGAAAGAACTCCCCCCCAAAAAAAAAAAAAAAAAAAAAAAACTCATCCTCATTCAACACTTTCACCATCACTCATACATAATCACTGTCTTTGCAGAGGCACTCAGATACAACAGCTTAGACATCCCTCCAAACTGCCAATATCTCAAACCCCTCCTTTAAAGTGCAGGCATTGTACTTACCATTTCCAGGACTCAAGTCCAGCTAATCAGTTTACCTGAATCCCTTCACAAAATATTACCCTGCTCACACTCCAACAGCATGTCCATTAAAAACCACTTATCTCCGTACACTCTATCTAACGTAGTCACATAAGCCAGATGGATGCTCAAGCTCTTGAAATTCAAAGCCTTTTACCCACTCCATTCAACCATTGCTGGGATGATACCCTACCCCTCCTACCTTTCACCCAAGATTTATACATCCTCTTTGTTAACCTATCCCTGTCCAATCCTCTCTACTTGCCCAACCCACCTCAACAACCCCTCCTAAGGCATCTGAATTATACCCTTGATGGCTTCCACATCGCCTTTTAATTTCTATGCACAATATTCACACCACGTGGAAACTGCTACCTCCAGCTGAAAGTGCTGGTATCAATATACTCTGGTACACTCCCCTTTTTGCCTCCATTAGATATTCTTTCCACAGATGCCTCAACATACCACCCACCCATATATTCTATGTTCACCTTATCATTCATAAACCCATCTGCTGACATGTCCACTCTCAAATATCTAAATACATCCACTTCCTCCATACTCCTTTTTTCCAATCTGATATTCAATCTATCATTGCCTAGACTTGTAACTCTCATCACCTCTCTCTCTTTCTACATTCACTTTTAATTTCCTTTTACATATCCTCCCAACTTCATTAACCAACCTAAAGAACTGTGCCATGAGCAAAGAGCAACTAGGGTATCTCCCACTCTGAATCAGATCTGACATCTTTCAATCACACACCCATTGCCAAAATTTACACGATCATTCTAGAAATTGATCCAAGCAGACAGGGAGCTTCATAGAAAGAAAAAAAAAAGGCAAGTTATATAGTCTTTATAGGCAAATATTTTTGTGCAAGCTTGGCAAAGCAAGTCAGATAACTCCAAGCAAGTTTTACTTCTATCTTCCCTACTTACCAATGCCAAAGCACCAAGAACACACACACAGATAGTAATATCTCACAGTGGTACTGTATTATAAGAAAAGTATCTGAAGACAAATGAATAAGTATACAGATAAGGGTAGAAAATTTGCATACATGCATCTTCAATGATGAAATGAAATACAAAGAATGAAATGAAATCCAAGGAAGATTTAGCACTATATACACTACTTAGATATCTGAAAACTACTGCAAAACTTGTATAATTTAATATCACTAACCTTAGCTTTCAACACGAAAGATTTATTATCTGTGAATATTTCAAAAGCCTTGGGAATGTGTCTGCTGCCACCTCTGTTAACCTTGACACTACGGATCTGATGCACATCAATGCCACCTTTCTCCTCCAGCTTGTCTTGCTCCTGTTTATAGATTATCATTATTATTAAATTAGGTGCTAATCCTGTAAGGGCCATATAGTGCTCCTGTACATACAGTGGAACCTCGGTTTTCGTATGCCCTGGTTTTCGTAGAATTTGGTTTTTGATGACTTTTTTCGTCGAAATTTTGTCCCAGTTTTCATACATCCACTCAGTTTTCATAGAGTTGACAATGGTCCACCGTACCAAACGCGTCCACCTGCCCGCGCCTACACAAAGTATCCCACGCGTTCTGACTCAGTCTGGCTTTGTTTCTCGTTGAGTGAGCATTAGCCCGTACGTTCATTCAAAACATTTCATTACACATAATCCATTGTTTTTTTGTGCTTGTTTATTGAGTGCAACTGCTAAATAAGCCACCATGGGGCCAAAGAAACATGATAGAATTCAAGAAAGAACTCATAGCAAAGAAAGTGCCTTCTTCAGTGATTAAGGACATGTGTGCAAAGTGGAGTGAGTTGCAAAGTTTTGTGGAGAAATATCACCCTAACAAAGCTGTTGCATGCCATGTCTGCAACATGTTCAATGACAATGCCTTGTCCCATTTTAGGCAAATCTTAAAGAGACGCCAGAAACAGACCTCTCTGGACAGATTTTTTGTGCGACAGGGGTCCAGTGACTCTCAAGCTGGTCCTAGTGCCAGTAAAAGACAAAGAAGGGAAGTAACCCCAGATAGGGCCTTGATATCTGAATGCCTTATGGAAGGAGATTTCCCTTCCAAACAATAACCTCTCTTCCTCCCTCTCCCCTCCTTGCCTTCTTCCATACACCAACAAGAGTCTTCATTAAAGATAAAAGTGATGTTAAATGTTCATTTATCCATTTCATTAGTCATTTATATTTATTTTTCATTGTTTTCTGTATGTAAAGCAATAGTTATTCTCTATAAAATGTATTTTTTGTTAATACTTTTGGGTGTCTGGAATGGATTAATTGGATTTACATTATTTCTTATGGGAAATATTGCTTCGTTTTCGTACAATTCGGTTTTCGTCAGACTTTCTGGAACGAATTAATCACGAAAACCGAGGTTCCACTGTATATGGATTTTTTTTAACATGTCTGCCATTTCCCACTGAGGCAGGGTGACAGAAAAAGAAAGAAAAAACTTTCATCATTGTTCAACACTTTCACCATCATTCATACATAACACATACATTAATACATACATAATTTTATCAATTCTGCAAAAGCTCTGAAGCTGATGAATGGCTCTTGATCCAAGGAATTTGAGCTACCCTCCTTGGATCAAATCTGACTGCCTTTCATTCCCAAGGCATTATTGGTTAAGTGCTTCGCCATGATTTTTTTTAACTAATCGGCCATCTCCCATCAAGGTAGGGTGGCACATAGAAAATGCATTCACCATCATTCATTCAAGAACTGTCTTTCCAGAATTGTGCTGACATCACAATTAGATTACCCTCTGACTGCAACATCCCCCACCCCACCACAAAAAAAACTATAATTATAATAATAAGTGTATTTTTAAAATAAATTTTGATAATCTTAATTAAATCTTACAATTATGATCCAGTAGGCTATGATAAGGATGAATGATAGTTTTGACAATTTGAGCAGTATAATTATACTAATCAACTACATGTCGTAGTACTCTATGAAACAAAATCCTTCACAAGTCTCTCTCAAACTGTTATGTTAAATTGGTACACATCGCAGATTCTATAACGTATAGGAATGAAGTGTCTCACATGTACTGTAGATGTCTCTCCTGCCATTTTGCTTTCATTCACCTCTTCTACAATTCTCTTCTTTTACTGTTTATAAACTTGACTTTTAATATGCTTATGTACAAAAACTTAAGTTTAAGTGCTCACATATATTTTAATAAATGATTCTACATAAAAAAAAAAAAGTAATTTTGGCAATTTTTTATATTCATCCTTATAGGGTATTATTATTATTATTACTACTACTACTAATATTGTATTATGTTTATTTTTTTTTTATTAACACATCGGCCGATTCCCACCAAGGCAGGGTGGCCCGAAAAAGAAAAACTTTCATCATCATTCACTCCATCACTGTCTTGCCAGAAGGGTGCTTTACACTACAGTTATAAAACTGCAACATTTACACCCCTCCTTCAGAGTGCCGGCACTGTACTTCCCATCTCCAGAACTCAAGTCCGGCCTGCCGGTTTCCCTGAATCCCTTCATAAATGTTACTTTGCTCACACTCCAACAGCACGTCAAGTATTAAAAACCATATGCCTCCATTCACTCCTATCAAATACGCTCCACATGCTTCCTGGAAATCCAAGCCCTCGCACACAAAACTTCCTTTACCCCTCCCTCCAACCTTTCCTAGGCCGACCCCTACCCCGCCTTCCCTCCACTACAGATTTATACACTCTCGAAGTCACTCTGTCTCGTTCCATTCTCTCTACATGTCCAAACCACCTCAACAACCCCTCCTCAGCTCTCTGGACAATCGTTTTGGTAATCCCGCACCTCCTCCTAATTTCCAAACTCCGAATTCTCTGCATTATATTCACACCACACATTGACCTCAGACATGACATCTCCACTGCCTCCAGCCTTCTCCTCGTTGCAACATTCATCACCCATGCTTCACACCCATATAAGAGCGTTGGTATAACTATACTCTCATACATTCCCTCTTTACTTCCATGGACAAGGTTCTTTGTCTCCACAGACTCCGAAGTGCTCCACTCACCCTTTTCCCTCATCAATTCTATGATTCACCTCATCCTTCATAGACCCATCCGCCGACATGTCCACTCCCAAATATCTGAATACATTCACCTCCTCCATACTCTCTCCCTCCAATCTGATATCCAATCTTTCGTCACCTATTCTTTTTGTTATCCTCATCACCTTACTCTTTCCTATATTCACTTTCAATTTTCTTCTTTTACACACCCTACCAAATTCATCCACCAACCTCTGCAGCTTCTCTTCAGAATCTCCCAAAAGCACAGTGTCATCAGCAAAAAGCAACTGTGACAACTCCCACTTTGTATTTGCTTTTTATCTTTTAGCCCAACACCTCTTGCCAAGACCCTCGCATTCACTTCTCTTACAACCCCATCTATAAATATATTGAACAACCACGGTGACATCACACATCCTTGTCTAAGGCCCACTTTTACTGGGAAATAGTCCCCTTCCCTCCTACACACTCTAACCTGAGCCTCACTATCCTCATAAAAACTCTTCACTGCTTTCAGTAACCTTCCTCCTATTCCATACACCTGCAACATCTGCCACATTGCCCCCTATCTACCCTATCATACGCCTTTTCCAAATCCATAAATGCCACAAAAACATCTTTACCCTTATCCAAATACTGTTCACCTATATGTTTCACTGTAAACACTTGGTCTACACACCCCTACCTTTCCTAAAGCCCCCTTGTTCATCTGCTATCCTGCTTTCTGTTTTACTCTTAATTCTTTCAATAATAACTCTACCATACACTTTACCAGGTACACTCAACAGACTTATTCCCCTATAATTTTTGCACTCTCTTTGTCCCCTTTGCCTTTATACAAAGGAACAATACACGCCTCTGCCAATCCCTAGGTACCTTACCCTCTTCCATACATTTATTAAATAATAGCACCAACCACTCCAAAATTATATCCCCACCTGCTTTAACATTTCTATCTTTATCCCATCAATCCCAGCTGCCTTACCCCTTTCATTCTACCCACTGCCTCACGAACTTCCCTACACCCACAACTGGCTCTTCCACACTCCTACAAGATGTTATTCCTCCTTGCCCTACACACGAAATCACAGCTTCCCTGTCTTCATCAACATTTAACAAATCCTCAAAATATTCTCTCCATCTTCCCGATACCTCTAACTCTCCATTTAATAACTCTCCTCTCCTATTTTTAACTGTCAAATCCATTTGTTCTCTAGGCTTCCTCAACTTATTAATCTCATTCCAAAACTTTTTCTTATTTTCAACAAAATTTGCTGATAACATCTCACCCACTCTCTCATCTGCTCTCTTTTTACATTGCTTCACCACTCTTTTAACCTCTCTTTTCTCTCCATATACTCTTCCCTCCTTGCATCACTTCTACTTTGTAAAACCTCTCATATGCTAACTTTTTCTCCCTTACTACTCTCTTTACATCATCATTCCACCAATCGCTCCTCTTCCCTCCCGCACCCACTCGCCTGTAACCACAAACTTCTGCTGAACACTCTAACACTACATTTTTAAATCTACCCCATACATTTTCGACCCCATTGCCTACACTCTCACTAGCCCATCTATCCTCCAATAGTTGTTTATATCTTACCCTAACTGCCTCCTCTTTTAGTTTATAAACCTTCACCTCTCTTTACTTACTGATTCTATTTTCCTTGTATCCCATCTACCTTTTACTCCCACTGTAGCTATAACTAAAAGTGATCTGATATATCTGTAGCCCCTCTATAAACATGTACATCCTGAAGTCTACTCAACAGTCTTTTATCTACCAATACATAGTCCAACAAACTACTGTCATTACGCCTACATCATATCTTGTATACTTATTTATCCTCTTTTTCTTAAAATATGTATTACCTATAACTAAACCCCTTTCTATACAAAGTTCAATCAAAGGGCTCCCATTATCATTTACACCTGGCACCCCAAACTTACCTACTACACCCTCTCTGCATGTTTCTCCCACTTTAGCATTTAGGTCCCCTACCACAATTACTCTCTCATTTGGTTCAAAAGTTCCTATACATTCGCTTAACATCTCCCAAAATCTCTCTCTCTCCTCTACACTCCTCTCTTCTCCAGGTGCATACACGCTTATTATGACCCACTTTTCGCATCCGACCCTTATTTTAATCCACATAATCCTTGAATTTACACATTTATATTCCCTCTTTTCCTTCCATAACTGATCCTTCAACATTATTGCTACCCCTTCCTTAGCTCTAACTCTCTCAGATACTCCTGACTTAATCCCATTTATTTCTCCCCACTGAAACTCGCCTACCCCCTTCAGCTTTGTTTCGCTTAGGGCCAGGACATCCAACTTCTTTCATTCATAACATCGGCAATCATCTCTTTCTTATCATCCGCACTACATCCACGCACATTCAGACAACCCAATTTTATAAAGTTTTTCTTCTTCTCGTTTTTAGTAGATTTGTACAGGAGAAGGGGTTACTAGCCCATTGCTCCCGGCATCTTAGTCGCCCATACGACACGCATGGCTTACGGAGGAAAGATTCTTTCCACTTCCCCATGGACAATAGAGAAAATAAAAGGAACAAGAGCTATTAAGAAAAAGAAGAAAACCTAGATGTGTGTATGTATATATATGCATGTGTATGCCAGTGTAGTGTGACCTAAAGTGTAAGTAGAAGTAGCTAGATATACCTGTTATCCAGCGTGTTTATGAGACAGAAAAAAAGACACCAGCAATCCTACCATCATGTAAAACAGTTTCAGGTTTCTGTTTCACAGTCACCTGGCAGGACGGTAGTACCTCCCTGGGTGGTTGCTGTCTACCAACCTACTACCTATCATACAGTATTAAACAATGCTACCAGATCAGAATCATGCTTTATAATGAATAAAAGGTAAACATAATTACCTTTCTTAGTAACCATTTTAGAGTTATTTGGTAGTAGTGTGCTAGCTTTATGATCATAAATATAATGTAACTGACTGTTTTGTGAATTTTTTTTTACCAAACTTTTTTTTTTTGAGCCAAAAAAATTGAGAAATGTCACACAACTGTTTAACAACCGGTAAAGAACTAAATACTGTACCTCCATTAAGTACATACTAATACATACTTCAATGTTTCAAAAGAAACAATACAAACTGACACAAACTTAACTATAGTAGTATATTTTTAAAAGGCATTACATGCCCAGTAAAAGTTTAACATATGTATGTATTCCAAAAAATTCCATGTACTCGATGAATTATTATTGAGCTATTTTTACATTGTAATAAAAAAGGTTTAATCTATAACAGGTTCAACTTTATTTATAACAGAGATGAACATTCCTTTACTTACTGTGCCTGCTCCTCTGTAAGAGAGATGTGCTCCTGACAGAGTAAAGTACCTTGTGCGCCACTTGCGAAAGATTTTCCACTTGCTTTTCTTTTCCTTTAGCTGCCCCTCAATTACAGGTGTATCCTCCTGACAATAACATAATAAATGCACATCAAAGTGATGCTGTATCAAAGTTCTGGAGCAATTCAGAGATGAATAATGTGCTACTACATGCCGAGCTGCAGTATTTTCTAAAGACGACTTTGTCAATGTTTATTGCATGAATATAAGTAATCCCAAGAGGTTTAGCTGTTTGCAATGATTAAAATAAAAAAAAATATAAAAAAAAAATTGAAAATTTAACTTTTCACTTGTGTCGTGTGGAAAAAACAGGTTAGTTGTTCCCTCGTAGTGATCAGGACCAGATTAAGGGCTGCAGCCCAGGGGCCTCTACCAGCTGGAGGACCTCCAGAGATTAAGTGAAAAGTGTTCAAATATCATATATATTATGAACTATTGACTGTTATCATTAATTTTTGATAGAGATTTAAGAGTGTATTCCTATAAAGCAGACATTATTTGGTTTGCTAAGGCCTTATAGTAGTGTCATTGTGTCAACTTGTCAAGCCTAGCAGCAAAAGCCTACATTCCTTTTTAAATGATTTTCATTTTACCATTTTTTAATGATGACTGAATTGAGTTTAAAGATTAATGATGTGCATTTGCAAGTGTGTTATTGTGCTAAGAACAAATAACTTTTTATGTAAATATTAACTAAACTGAGACCAAGTGATTCATGCAAAGAATTAAATTCTACTTCATTAGACTTTATGGCCAAAAGCACATGTCATCTTTTTCCACAATGAGACTTCCCCTTAAATCAGTATTTTGCCATTTTTTCATTCTTTCAGATTAATCATGTTGGAGAAAAAGAGGTTTCTTTAACTTTTATTCTTTTGAAAATATCACTGGGGGTCTCAAAGTGCCTGTAGTACAGGGGCCTACAAATTCTTAATCCAGGTCTAGTTGTGATGCATGTCACTGAAGGGGATTAAAAGGTCAAGAGCATTCATATTGAAAAAAATGAAGAATGAAATACTGACTTGGGATAATTGCATGTAGGTGTATATTATATGGATAAAAAAAACAGTTATGAATAAAAGGAAACTGGATAGGTCTTGGCACTGAGCAAAAGTTAAATAATCAGGAGAGCTCGAGTGAAATTAATTAAAAGGACTTATGCTGAGGTGGATCTGAAAGAATATAATCATTATAATCTTGGGGAAGCACTAAATCTTTGGTTGTTATATAGTGCCTGTGAATGGTAATCAAGTTTGACCCAAAGAAGGAAATGATGGAACAAATTTCTTAGATCCAGAGCCCTTCACCAGTATCAAGCGTGAAAGAGTATGAGCTAATTAAGATGTGACAATATTGTTAAATGAACAAACAGGGAAATATAAATTATTTATTGAAAATTTTATATAAAGCCTCTCCTCACTTAGCGATGTACTCATTTACCGATGATTTGGACTTATGACTGGTGTGTCTGACCAGTTTGCATGCCTAAATAATGTATATTAGAGCTGATTTCCTCTATTCTGTTTATTACAATACTATACAGTACACTACTGTATAAACATTTAAAAATATACCAGAAATGTTATAAATGGTGCAAAGATGACAAAAACAATATCAAAGATGGTTGACACAAACCCACTACCATTATAGTATGCTCCTCACTTAGCGACAAATTTGTTTACCAACGTGGTCTAAGGAACGAAACTCTGTCGTTAAGTGAGGAGAGAATCTGAGAGGTATTACATCAATGTTAAAGAGAATTTTAAGTGAGATTATTATTACTGGGAGACATCAATGAAGTGGAAGACATTGTCACAGTAGATGAAGTATGTGCAGTATAAATAACTAAATACGTAGAATAGGTTTAGTTCAGGTTTGCTAGGAAAGATGTTTCATAAAATTTAATATATATTTTCAGAAGAAAAAGATGAACAAATAAATACATATATATAAATTATGATGAAGTACACAACAAAGGAAGTCTCCTGAACTATGGTACATGCAAAATAAAAAAAAAAGGTTGTACTGTACACGTTTTCACAAGGGTGACCGATTTGATTGACTATGATTCAACAGTAGAATAAAAAGTAGAAGGCGAAGTAAAGAAGGGTATTGATTGGCAGGCAGAGGAACACCAAAAAAAAAAAAAAAAAGAGAAAGAGAGGGGAGAGGAAGTAGGTTAACCCTTAAACTGTCCAAACGTTGATCTATGTTCACTTGCGCAGCGCTCCAAATATTTTGAAAAAAAAAAAAATTAAAGAGGGCATTTTATGTTATAAGGCAAAAAATAATTTAGGACCAGTACTTACCGATATAAGACCGTGAAGTTGGGGCTGGATGCTCACCTGACGGCAACATGAAGTCCTGCCACTTGCAGAAGTGTTGCCGATATACCTTTTTTCTCGTTTTTATTTTAATTTATTTATTTTATTTTAATTTAATTTAGGTCACACTATGCAAACATGTACACGTTTATGTACACACTCATCATGAGTTTTCTTTGATTTTATCTTAATAGTTCTTGTTCTTATTGCTTTTCCTTTCATATCCATGGGGAAGTGGAATAAGAATCTTTCCTCCGTAAGCCATGCGTGTTGTAAAAGTCAACTAAAATGCCAGGAACAATGGGCTAGTAACCCCTTTTCCTGTATAGCTTACTAAAAAGAAAAAGAAGAAAACCGTCAAAGTGGGATGTTTGAATGTGCGTGGATGTTGTGCGAATGATAAGAAAGAGACGATTGTAGATGTTATGAATGAAAAGAAGCTGGATGTTCTGGCTTTAAGTGAGACAAAGCTGAAGGGGGTAGGAGAGTTTCAGTGGGGAGAAATAAATGGGATTAGGTCAGGGGTTTCAAATAGTTAGAGCTAAAGAAGGAGTGGCAATAATGTTGAATAATTAGTTATGGCAGGTAAAGAAGGAATATAAATGTATAAATTCAAGGATTATGTGGAGTAAAATAAAGTTTGGATGTGAAAAGTGGGTTATAGTAAGTGTTTATGCACCTGGAGAAGAGAGAAGTGTAGAGGAGAGAGAGAGATTTTGGGAAATGTTGAGTGAGTGTGTGGGAGTTTGAACCAAGTGAGAAGTAATTGTGGTTGGGGATCTTAATGCTAAAGTGGGTAAAAATGTTGTGGAGGGAGCAGTAGGTAAATTTGGGGTGCCAGAGGTAAATGTAAATGGGGAACCATTAATTGAGCTATGTGTAGAAAGAGGTTTGGTAATAAGTAATATATATTTTATGAAAAAGAGGATAAATAAATATACAAGGTATGATATAGCACGTAAGGAAAGTAGTTTGTTGGATTATGTATTGGTGGATAAAAGGTTGATGGGTAGGCTTCAGGATGTTCATGTTTATAGAGGGGCAACAGATATATCAGATCATTATTTGGTTGTAGCTACAGTTAGAGTAAAAGGTAGATGGGACAAAAAGAAAATGGCAACAGCAAGTAAGAGAGAGGTAAAAGTGTATAAACTAAGGGAGGAGGAAGTTAGGGTGAGATATAAGCAACTATTGGCAGAAAGGTGGGATAGTGCAAGTATGAGTAGTGGGGGTTGAAGGAGTTGGGATAGTTTTAAAAATGCAGTATTAGAATGTGGGGCAGAAGTTTGTGGCTATAGGAGGGTGGGTACAGGAGGAAAGAGGAGTGAGTGGTGGAATGAAGAAGTAAAGGGTTTGATAAAAGAGAAAAAGGTAGCTTATGAGAGGTTTTTACAAAACAGAAGTGTTAATAGAAGAGCAGAGTATATGGAGAGTAAAAGAAAGGTGAAGAGAGTGGTGAGAGAGTGCAAAAGAAGAGTGGATGAAAGAATGGGAGAGGCTCTGTCAAGAAATTTTGCTGAAAACAAGAAAAAATTTTGGAGTGAAATAAACAAGGTAAGAAAGCCTAGGGAACAAATGGATTTGTCAGTTAAAAACAGAGTAGGGAGTTAGATGGGGAGCTGGAGGTATTGGGTAGATGGCGGAATATTTTGAGGAACTTTAAATGTCGACTGAAAAAGGGAGGGTAATTTCATGTACTGGCCAGGGAGGTACAACATCGTTTAGGAGTGAAGAAGAGCAGGATGTGAGTGTGGGGAGGTGCGTGAGGCATTACGTAGAATGAAAGGGGTAAAGCAGCTGGAACTGACAGGATCATGGCAGAAATGTTAAAAGCAGGGAGGGATATAGTGCTGGAGTGGTTGGTAGTTTTGTTTATAAATGTATGAAAGAGGGAAGGTACCTAGGGATTGGCAGAGAGCATGTATAGTTCCTTTATATAAAGGGAAGGGGATAAAAGAGTGTAAAAATTATAGGGAAATAAGTTTACTGAGTATACCAGGTAAAGTGTATGGCAGGTTATTATTGAAAGAATTAGAGATAAGACAGAGAGTAGGGTTGCAGATGAGCAAGGAGGCTTTAGAGTGGGTAGGGGATGTGTAGATCAAGTGTTTACAGTGAAGCATATATGTGAACAGTATTTAGATAAAGGTAGAGAAGTTTTTATTGCATTTATGGATTTAGAAAAGGCATATGATAGAGTGGATAGGGGAGCAATGTGGCAAATGTTGCAAGTGTATGGAATAGGTAGTAAGTTACTGAAGGCTGTAAAGAGTTTTTATGAGGATAGTGAGGCTCAGGTTAGGGTTTGTAGGAGAGAGGGAGATTACTTCCGGTAAAAGTAGGTCTTAGACAGGGATGTGTAATGTCACCATGGTTGTTTAATATATTTATAGATGGGGTTGTAAAAGAAGTAAATGCTAGGGTGTTGGGGAGAGGGGTGGGATTAAATTATGGAGAATTAAATGCAAAATGGGAGTTGACACAGTTACTTTTTGCTGATGATACTGTGCTTATGGGAGATTCTAAAGAAAAGTTGCAAAGGTTAGTGGACGAGTTTGGGAGTGTGTGTAAAGGTAGAAAGTTAAAAGTGAACATAGATAAGAGTAAGGTGATGAGGGTATCAAAGATTTAAATAAAGAAAAATTGGATAATTGGATATCACATTGGAGAGAGGGATTATGGAAGAAGTAAATGTTTTCAGATATTTGGGAGTTGACGTGTCAGCGGATGGGTTTATGAAGGATGAGGTTAACCATAGAATTGATGAAGGAAAAAAGGTGAGTGGTGCATTGAGGTATCTGTGGAGACAAAAAACGTTATCCATGGAGGCAAAGAAGGGAATGTACGAAAGTATAGTCGTACCAACACTCTTATATGGGTGTGAAGCATGGGTTGCAAATGCTGCAGCGAGGAGGAGGCTGGAGGCAGTGGAGATGTCCTGTCTAAGGGCAATGTGTGGTGTAAATATTATGCAGAAAATTCAGAATGTGGAAATTAGGAGAAGGTGTGGAGTTACTGAAAGTATTTGTCAGAGGGCTGAAGAGGGGTTGTTGAGGTGGTTTGGTCATTTAGAGAGAATGGATCAAAGTAGAATGACTTGGAGAGCGTATAAATCTGTAGGGGAAGGAAGGCGGGGTAGGGGTCGTCCTAGAAAAGGTTGGAGGGAAGGGGTAAAGGAGGTTTTGTGGACGAGGGGCTTGGACTTCCAGCAAGCATGTGTGAGCGTGTTAGATAGGAGTGAATGGAGATGAATGGTTTTTGGGACATGACGATCTGTTGGAGTGTGAGCAGGGTAACATTTTGTGAAGGGATTCAGGGAAACCAGTTAATTGATTTAGTTGGACTTGAGTCCTGGAAATGGGAAGTACAATGCCTGCACTTTAAAGGAGGGGTCTGAGATAGTGACAGCTGGGAGAGACTATTCTCAGCTGTCGTATCTGAGCTCCTCTGCAAAGACAGTGATTATGTATGAGTGTGGTGAAAGTGTTGAATGATGATGAAAGTATTTTCTTTTTGGGGATTTTCTTTCTTTTTGGGTCACCCTGCCTCGGTGGGAGACGGCCGACTTGAGAAAAAAAAAATTATGTTCTGATAATTACAATTTATAATAGTTCTTGTGATTTCATAGCCAATCTTTGTTCTGACACTAATATTAGGTACTGAAATAGTACTCAAATAGTCACAATCACACCGACAGGTGAATATTTTCACTTGCCTTGGTCATTTCTTATTGTCTAGAAATATATACAAAGTATTTATAGGTCTCAGCAATGTTTTAGACATCCTGGAGTATATATGAAACTTCTTGAAGCATGGTGTTTATGACGAGTCACTAAACTGCTGACAGGGTAAGGCAGTGGAGTGACACTTGATGATAAAGCACTGCTGCAGGGAACCCTGGCTTTATTTGTTTTCACTGTTACACACAAACATGTATGTCTGTCTATCTAACTACGTATCTGTGTCTGTATGTCTAGCTCTGCTTATCTGTCTGTCTATCTGTCAGTCTGTCTGTTCTGTCTGCCTGTGTGTGTGTGTCTTTCTGTCTGCCTGTGTGTCTCGGTCTTTCTGTCTGCCTGTGTGTCTCGGTCTTTCTGTCTGCCTGTGTGTCTCGGTCTTTCTGTTTGCCTGTGTGTCTCGGTCTTTCTGTCTGCCTGTGTCTCGGTCTTTCTGTCTGCCTGTGTGTCTCGGTCTTTCTGTCTGCCTGTGTGTCTCGGTCTTTCTGTCTGCCTGTGTGTCTCGGTCTTTCTGTCTGCCTGTGTGTCTCGGTCTTTCTGTCTGCCTGTGTGTCTCGGTCTTTCTGTCTGCCTGTGTGTCTCGGTCTTTCTGTCTGCCTGTGTGTCTCGGTCTTTCTGTCTGCCTGTGTGTCTCGGTCTTTCTGTCTGCCTGTGTGTCTCGGTCTTTCTGTCTGCCTGTGTGTCTCGGTCTTTCTGTCTGCCTGTGTGTCTCGGTCTTTCTGTCTGCCTGTGAATGTCTGTGTCTGCCTGTATGTGTGTCTTTCTGTCTCTTGTCTCTCAGTCTCAGAGAGCGGCTCATAAACCAACAGGTATTACACATGATGCAGAAGTGACAATGCGTATTACTTGCCAGTCATGCTTATTATGTCTTATATCTACACTCACTGTATAGCACTTTGCCTGGAATTTTTGGGTTATCCTAGGTAATTTACACTATGTATAATAACTGTATACTTATGTGTATATGTGAGAGAGACAAAGATAGACAGAGACCAACAAATCCAACCGGCCAGCCTGCCGAATACATATTACACATGTTCCAGGATCGTTTCTCTTTACTTAGGGCATAGGTTATAGGACATTCTGGCAGGATGACACTAACAATGGTATCAAAAATGAAAGAATGTTGCACAAATGTTACACATGGGTTATTATCGAGGTTTTTGATATTTCCTCGACCACTTGTGGCCACATCCATCACTTTCCTCTTAACCCTTTCAGGGTCCAAGGGGAGTCTCCGAAACTCGTTCTCAGGGTCCAAGAATTTAAAAAAAAAAAAAATTATTTTTTCTTATGAAATGATAATCTTTTACCGATCATAACGCCACAAAAAATATGAAATTTGATCGAAAACTAATGGAATTATGCTTTCGCGAAGTTAGCGGTAGCCATGACACTTACGCATCGGCGATTTCGCCCACTTTGAGCCCTATTTTCGGCAAATTCCTATGTTTCAATCAACTAAAATTATAGCTATTTCGCTAGAACTCCATTTCTTCTATCGATTGAGTACAAGAAACCGCCTATTTACCAATTACAACTACCCAAAATAGTGGTCAGAAAACGGCAATTTGGCCAATTTCACACAAATTTCAAACGATGCCAATTTCAAAATAGGGTTCAGAATAAACAAGGCAGACATTCCTGGCACTAAAATAACGTCTTCTCTGTTCATTAGTCACGTTTCCAGGCCCCTCTTACATTACTTTTGCTTTTCATTTTGAATTTTTATTCTCACAAAAAAAATAGAAGATTTACTGTTATGTATACAACTGCATCATTGTAAAAGTAGTATAAATAACATTAGAGCACTTGTGCATTAATATTAGAATCGCCAGTTGATGTGTATTGGATGCATGGTGTGATTTGTTTACTCTTGAACATCATGAAAAATCGAAAATTTTCGCTACTTTGAGCTCAATTTCAAAGTACTTGTTGTTGTCAAACCAATCAAAATCATCTCCATTTCTGTAATATATATTCCAATCTATCAAATGAGACAAAGAAAACGAGAATACATCAATAAATACCATACAAAAATAGACTGCAAAGTCGCTGTTTTAAACCAAAAACACGGTCAGAGGTTTTTTTTCCTCATTATGCACTGTGTGGTGCAGGAATTTTTTTATACTGCGCACAGTGACCACACAGACCCATTCTATCACATCTAGGCCTAACAGCCTGTTTCTGCTTGATTTGAGGGCGCTAGAATTTAGGCGTACTAGTACGTCAATAACCCCAGGGCGTAAGCCGTACTAGTACGTCAATAACCCTGAAAGGGTTAAAAGGGAAGTGTTAATACGACATGACATCAGTGAATCCCTGGTGTTTGCCACGCTATTTGCTCTAGCTGGCGCTCAATCGAACTGGTGGTTCCACAAGGTACTAAGTGGTCCCAGATTTTTTAATACTGTGCATGAGTGTTAAGACCCATTTTATAGTGACCAGGCAAGTAAGACATCTGCTTGGTGGAATAATTAAATAATAGTGACAAAACTGAAAAAGTTATGGTTATTAGGGTTTTACACAAAAAAAAATCTACCGAGAAAATTTTGAAGAGAAAGGTAAGATAAGAAACAGGCCTGTCTTAACCCTTTGACTGTTAGAGGCCCCTTTCTGAAACTGTCATTCTATGTTGGGAAATATTAAAAAAAAAAAAAAAAAAAAAATTCTTACCAAAATGTTAGGATTATTTTGCTGATTGTTTAAAGCCAAAATATTTTTTTTTGTGATCAGTATTTTCCGAGATATAAAGTTGGCAGAAAATGAGCCTCGTATGGCAACAGCGGCGCATGCCGCTCACCGGTACACTTATATTTACTCCCATTCGAAGGTTTCTTGTATTTTCCAATTTTTTTTTTTCAAGTAACTTATGTGGCCTGTGAGACCAAAGTAAGGTGCAGTGTACATATATACACTCATTGTATGCAACACAATAACTGCACAAACATTATATTGTTTACAAAAACTTGTTTACATAAACCAACAATGCAAAAAAATTTTTATTACTTCTTATTCTTTCAACAAACTGGCCATATCCCACTGAGGCAGGGTGACCCAAAAAGAAAAACAAAAGTTTCTCTTTTTAACTTTAGTAATGTATACAGGAGAAGGGGTTACTAGCCCCTTGCTATTGTTCTATAATATATATACACATATATAATGACTGGACACTTTCCATCAACTTCCCTTAGAGCTTGAAGCTGTGTGTGTGTGTGTGTGTTAGTTAGTTACCATTTTGTCCTAGGCACATGTCAATTAGACACTAGGCCTGTTGTATGTATGTGTGTGTGTGTAAGGAAACACTTCAAAATGTTTCTGCCCCACCGGGAATTGAACCCGGCCCCTCCGTGCGTGAAGCGAGAGCTTTACCCACTAGGCCACCGGGGGCTGTGTGTGTGTGTACTCACCTAATTGTACTCACCTAATTGTGGTTGCAGGGGTCGAGACTCAGCTCCTGGCCCTGCCTCTTCGCTGTCTGCTACTGGGTCTCTGCTCTCCCTGCTCCATGAGCTTTATCATACCTTGTCTTAAAACTATGTATGGTTCCTGCCTCCACTATATCTTTCTCTAGTCCATTCCACTTCCTGACTACTCTGTGGCTGAAGAAATGTTTCCTGACATCCCTTTGACTCATCTGAGTCTTCAGCTTCCAGTTGTGTCCCCTTGTTTCTGTGTTCCCTCTGAAACAACCTGTCACTATCTACCTTGTCAATTCCCGCAGTATTTTGTATGTCGTTATCATGTCTCCTCTGACCCTTCTTTCCTCCAGTGTTGTTAGTCCTATTTCCCTCAATCTTTCTTCATAAGACAGACCCCTGAGTTGTGGAACTAACCTTGTCGCAAACCTTTGTGTGTGTGTGTGTGTGTACTCACCTATTTGTGGTTGCAGGGGTCGAGTCATAGCTCCTGGCCCCGCCTCTTCACTGATTGCTACTAGGTCCTCTCTCTCTCCCTGCTCCATGAGCTTTATCAAACCTAGTCTTAAAACTATGTATGGTTCCTGCCTCCACTATGTCGCTTTCTAAGCTATTCCACTTCCTGACAACTCTATGACTGAAGAAATACTTCCTAACATCCCTTTGACTCATAGGAGTCTTCAACTTCCAATTGTGACCCCTTGTTTCTGTGTTCCCTCTCTGGAACATCTTGTCTCTGTCCACCTTATCTATTCCTCGCAGTATTTTATATGTCGTTATCATGTCTCCCCTAACCCTCCTGTCCTCTAGTGTCGTCAGGCCGATTTCCCTTAACCTTTCTTCGTAGGACAATCCCCTTAGCTCTGGGACTAGTCTTGTTGCAAACCTTTGCTTTTTTTTTTTTTCAACAAGTCGGCCGTCTCCCACCGAGGCAGGGTGACCCAAAAAGAAAGAAAATCCCCAAAAAGAAAATACTTTCATCATCATTCAACACTATCACCACACACATACATAATCACTGTCTTTGCAGAGGAGCTCAGATACAACAGCTGAGAATTGTCCCTCCCAGCTGTCACTATCCCAGACCCTCCTTTAAAGTGCAGGCATTGTACTTCCCATTTCCAGGACTCAAGTCCAACTAAATCAATTAACTGGTTTCCTGAATCCCTTCACACAATGTTACCCTGCTCACACTCCAACAGATCGTCATGTCCCAAAACCATTCGTCTCCATTCACTCCTATCTAACACGCTCACACATGCTTGCTGGAAGTCCAAGCCCCTCGCCCACAATACCTCCTTTACCCCTTCCCTCCAACCTTTTCTAGGACGACCCCTACCCCGCCTTCATTCCCCTACAGATTTATACGCTCTCCAAGTCATTCTACTTTGATCCATTCTCTCTAAATGACCAAACCACCTCAACAACCCTTCTTCAGCCCTCTGACAAATATTTTTAGTAACTCCACACCTTCTCCTAATTTCCACATTCCGAATTTTCTGCATAATATTTACACCACACATTGCCCTTAGACAGGACATCTCCACTGCCTCCAGCCTCCTCCTCGCTGCAGCATTTTCAACCCATGCTTCACACCCATATAAGAGTGTTGGTACGACTATACTTTCGTACATTCCCTTCTTTGCCCCCATGGATAACGTTTTTTGTCTCCACAGATACCTCAACGCACCACTCACCTTTTTTCCTTCATCAATTCTATGATTAACCTCATCCTTCATAAACCCATCTGCTGACACGTCAACTCCCAAATATCTGAAAACATTTACTTCTTCCATAATCCCTCTCTCCAATGTGATATCCAATTTTCCTTTATTTAAACCGTTTGATACCCTCATCACCTTACTCTTATCTATGTTCACTTTTAACTTTCTACCTTTACACACTCTCCCAAACTCGTCCACTAACCTTTGCAACTTTTCTTTAGAATCTCCCATAAGCACAGTATCATCAGCAAAAAGTAACTGTGTCAACTCCCATTTTGCATTTAATTCTCCAAAATTTAAAGTGCAAACCTTTGCACTTTCTCTAATTTCTTGACGTGCTTGACCAGGTGTGGGTTCCAAACTGGTGCTGCATACTCCAGTATGGGCCTGACGTATATGGTATACAGAGTCTTGAATGATTCCTTAGTGAGGTATTGGAACGCTATTCTTAGGTTTGCCAGCCGCCCGTATGCTGCAGCAGTTATCTGATATATGTGTGCCTCAGGAGATGTGCTCGGTATTATACTCACCCCAAGATCTTTTTCTTTGAGTGAGGTCTGCAGTCTTTGGCCACCTAGACTATACTCTGTCTGCGGTCTTCTTTGCCCTTCCCCGATATTCATGACTTTACATTTGGCAGGGTTAAATTCAAGGAGCCAGTTACTGGACCAGGCTTGCAGCCTGTCCAGTTCTCTTTGTAGTCCTGCCTGATCCTCG
Source organism: Cherax destructor (assembly GCA_009830355.1). NCBI lineage: Eukaryota > Metazoa > Arthropoda > Malacostraca > Decapoda > Parastacidae > Cherax > Cherax destructor. The sequence goes on from WNWK01003943.1 coordinate 74,791, forward strand.
ACTGATTTGATATGTGTGTGTGTGTGTGTGTGTGTGTGTGTACATCTAAATTTGCTGAGTCAGGGTAAGGCAGCTGTCAAAATGACATATTATACCATTACTCACCACCCTCATGACTGTCAACCTGGCAACACAAAAGGGGTTGCATGTCTTCTTCCCCACAACCTCCTTCCTAGCTTCCTTTCTTCCTTCATTCCTTCCTTCCTTTCTTACTTATTTCCTTCCTCTCATCTCTTCCTTCCTGCCTTCCTTTTTTACTTCTTTTGTTCCTTCCTTCCTCTCATCTCTCTTTCCTTTCTTTCTTCCTTCCTTCCATCTCTTCTTTCCTTCCTTCCTTCCATCTCTTCTTTCCTTCCTTCCTTCCATCTCTTCTTTCCTTCCTTCCTTCCATCTCTTCTCTTCCTTCCTTCCATCTCTTCTTCCTTCCTTCCTTCCATCTCTTCTTCCTTCCTTCCTTCCATCTCTTCTTTCCTTCCTTCCTTCCATCTCTTCTTTCCTTCCTTCCTTCCATCTCTTCTTTCCTTCCTTCCTTCCATCTCTTCTTTCCTTCCTTCCTTCCATCTCTTCTTTCCTTCCTTCCTTTCATCTCTTCTTTCCTTCCTTCCTTTCATCTCTTCTTTCCTTCCTTCCTTCCTTTCATCTCTTCTTTCCTCTCATCTCTTCCTTCCTTCCTTACTTTCTTTCTTCCTTCCTTCCTTCCTTCTGGTATCCTGGGCATTGCTTTCGGTCACAAACTCCTCAAAACCATGAAATTCATCTTCAGAGACACTTCCATCTGTGTTAGAGCTATCACTGGGGAAGAGAAGAGTCCCAGATTCACTGGGGAGTCAGAAATTTGTTACCACTAGGCATGCTGAACATGGACTACTGAAATGGCTTTCCCACAATGCACCACTGGCTGCCCGATTTTTATTATACTGCGCACACTGACCATTGAGACCCATTCTCTCACATGTGGACCTACCAGCTTTCTCCCACTTGATTTGAGGCCGCTAGAATTTATGCGTATTAATACGTCAGAAACATTGGCTCGTAAGACGTATATATATGACCGAAACAGTCAAAGTGTTAAAAATCTAAAAGTACGTAACAGCAAATTGCTGAATATTTTAAATAAGAATATTTAAAAAAAATTATTATGTAGGTGATGATTTTTTTTTAACACTAGCTGTCTCCTGCCAAGGTAGGGCAACTAAAAAAAAAAAAAAAATATTCACTCAATCGCTGTCTTCCCAAAAGCGCAGCGACATCACAACTAAGATGGCCCTCTGAACTGCGAAATCCTCATCTCTCTTTCAGAGTGGGGCACCATACTTCCCACCTCCAGGATTCAAGTTTGTCCAACCAGTTTCCCCAATCCCCTGCATTCATAAAAATTTCTTGCTTTCACTCATTTGAATCTATCATGCTCACACAAGCCTGTTGGATGTTTAAGCTCCTAGCACTCAAAACCTCCCTTACCCCATCCCTCCAACCCAAAATATAAGCATTTGTAATAAACGACTGTTTGGGATACTAACAATAAACTCAGATTTCTAATATTTATTATATTATATATATTATTATTAATATAAAAACATATAATCTGAATAAAATCATAATCTAATAATCTGTGTAAAAACATATTTACACAAAATCATAGTACAAGATAAAAGTCACAAGTAAAATCATATACTTAGTGAAGTGTCAAGTCGCTGCCGTCATCGTGTCACACAGGACACTACCACACCTTGTCATGATACTCCTTCTCCACCGTGTCCTCAGACACCCTTATCTCTGTCTTATGGCACGCATACGGGGTTCCACGACACCCGATCTCCCTGTACCATAAGACTCCAACGCTGTGGTACACGACACCTTCTCTGTGCCACATGGCACGCCCCCTGCATCATGAACCCATCTCTAATAAAGCCTTTGCACCGCGTTATGACACACTCCAAATACACGACTCTTAACTTGTGTCGTGCCACCGTCACAAACTCTCTGGATGCACCACTGAATACCTGACACTCCGGGTAACAATCTCCGGGTAAACACAATCTCAGGTACATAGTCTCAGGTACATAGTCGCAGGTACGATGAAAGCCAGTAGGTAATTCTGGTGACCAGACTTGCCGCTCTCCTCATTACAGTGTCCTCATAACAAGCAGGAAGAGAACACCATTGTACTTGGCCTTGCAAACATCACAAGTACAAAGCTGCTTTCGAGTAACACGGTCTAGAGAGGATAGAGCTTCCAGTTCTCTCGGCACTGGAGTACTGTAGACCTGTCACCAGCACCACACTGCGAGAGTCTACAACTCTCACGCAGGTCTGACTGGCGAACTCCAGTAGTGTATCAGGGAGCTGGTGATCTCTCCAGTGTTGAATAGGGGAGAGTCTCGTTGACACTGTCAGTCACCCCGGCTCGGAAGTCAAACATCAGGTCTGATGACGTAACCCCTTGACTGCCGGTCGGTAAGGTAACTACCTAATTCCCATTGTTAGGTAGGGGGCCGTAACACCCTTACCCATCCTTCCCTCTACCCCAGATTTATATGCCTCTACTCATCCTATTTTTCTCCATCCTCTCTAAATGTCCACTGTCTAGACAATCCCTCCTCCACCTTCTGAATAATGCTTTTGGTAACTTCACACATTATCCCCAAATTCTAAACGCTCTCCATAATATTCACACCATGCATTAGCCTCAAACACCACATCTCCACTGCTTCCAGCATAGTGCCAATGGTGACATTTTTAAAATTGCCTGTGCTTTCTTACTTAGAGTATTATTCTGCTGACATCTCCTTTCAGGGCAGGAGAAACAGAGTTGAAACAGATACAGAGGTCATTTACAGCCTGCATAGAGCCAATAAAGCATTTAAATTACTGGGAATGCCTCAGTCTTAAATATGTACTCACTGGAGTGGAGGAGACAGAGAGAGAGAGAGAGTGGGAAAGATGCAGGATAATATATACAGTGGTACCCCGACTTACGATATTAATCCGTCAGAGAGGGCATATTTTAAGGCGAAACAATCGTTAAACGAATCAATTTTCCCCATAAGAAATAATGGAAATAAATTTAATCCGTCCAAGACTTCCAAAAGTAGTTAAATAAAATATTTTTTAGAACTTTTTGACATTAAATAATACAAAATTTAATAAAGAATACCTAAATACACATGCAAATATTGAACAATAACATGTCACTTACATTTATTGAAGAGTTGTTGATGTGTGGAGGACGGGAGGAGGGGAGAAGGTGGAGTAGTATGCTAGTGTTTGGAAGGGGAATCCTTCCATTAACACTGCAGGTACCAAGTTCTTTTCTGGGGTTACTGGCCTTTTCTTTGAATGCTACACTCCCTGCATGAATGCTACACTCCCTGCATGAATGCTACACTCCCTGCATGAATGCTACACTCCCTGCATGAATGCTACACTCCCTGCATGAATGCTACACTCCCTGCATGAATGCTACACTCCCTGCATGAATGCTACACTCCCTGCATGCCTACTACACTCCCTGCATCCTTGCTACACTCCCTGCATCCTTGCTACACTCCCTGCATCCTTGCTACACTCCCTGCATCTTTGCTTCACTCCCTGCATGAATGCTACACTCCTGCATGCCTACTACACTCCCTGCATCCTTGCTACACTCCCTGCATCCTTGCTACACTCCCTGCATCCTTGCTACACTCCCTGCATGCCTACTACACTCCCTGCATCCTTGCTACACTCCCTGCATCCTTGCTACACTCCCTGCATGAATGCTACACTCCCTGCATCCCTGCTACACTCCCTGCATCCTTGCTACACTCCCTGCATCCTTGCTACACTCCCTGCATCCTTGCTACACTCCCTGCATCCCTGCTACACTCCCTGCATCCCTGCTACACTCCCTGCATCCCTGCTACACTCTCTGCATCTTTGCTACACTCCCTGCATCCCTGCTACACTCCCTGCATGCCTGCTACACTCCCTGCATGCCTGCTACACTCCCTGCATAAATGCTACACTCCTGCATAAATGCTTCACTCCCTGCACATTCTTTACCACAGGCTTAGCACTAGGATCTTTCCTTGGACCCATGGTAGCTTATTTAGCAGTTGCAAGCACTAAAAACAGTGGAATAATGACAATATACTGGTATGAATGCGTGGGTGTGGGTGGGTGGTCGCTCTCGCTTGTAAACAATAGCACTGACGCTCCCTGGAGTGCGCGCTCAGCTGGGCGCCAAGCGGACACGTCCGGTACGAATGTCGGTAGACGAAGCAAACATCGTAAGTCACAATCAAATTTCTTACGTTATAAATATCGGTTATCGAAAATAACGTAAGATGATAACATCGTAAGTCGGGGTACCACTGTATGTGGAAGGTACTTGAGGGTCTGGTCCCAAATCTGCACATTGACATAATATACTGGAGTGAGATACAGGAGAAAGTAAAAAAAAAAAAACTCAGTGAAATGCAGGAAAATTGTGGGCACAATAAAACTGTCAAAATTTGTGGTCCTGGACTGTTTCACACATTACCATGAGATATCAGAAACACTGCAGGAATAAGTATAGAAGTCTTCAAGAGGAAATTGGACATGTACCTCCACCAAGTGCCAGATCAACTAGGCTGTGATGGGTGTGGGCCAGTGGGCTGCTGGCAGTAACAACCTGGTTGATCAGGCAAGAACCAGACAAGCTTGGCCCAGGGCCAGGATGCAGAAGGAAAACCCAAAACTCTTTAAAATGTGTTTCACACCTATGTAACAGTGTAGGTACAACTATATTCTGCTCATGAAATGCAGGCAAAAATTATCACCTGGGACGAGAAGGAATGAGATCTAATAATTTGAGTACGTAAAGAGCTAGGTGGGAAATGTCCCGAGTTAACAATACAGCAGGACCCCATATCCATGGGGGATGCATTCCAAGACCTACTGTGGATAATAGCAAACCCTATACAGTGGTCCCTCGGTTTTCGCCGAAAATTCGTTCCAGAATGCTGCTCAAGTGCCATTACCCAACGAATTTACTTCCTTAAGAAATAATGTCACGTAGGTTAGTCTATTTCGGACCCCCAAAAATACACTTGCAACAGCACTTACGAAAATACACTTACATAAATGTTCGTGTTTGGAGATGCACGAAAACCGAGGGACCACTGTACAGTGGACCCCCAGCTAATGATCAAAATTCATTGCAGAAGCCTGCTCAAGTGCCATTACCGAACGAATTTACTTCCTTAAGAAATAATGTCACGTAGGTTAGTCTATTTCAGACCCCCAAAAATACACTTCCACAAGCACTTACAATATTATACTTACAGTAGAACGTCATTTAGCACGATAGTTACGTTCCTGAAAAAGTCGTGTTAGATAATTTCGTCTTAAATAATTAACAGAACTTATGGGAAAAATAGGGTTACGTGTTTGAGAGTCCCCAAAAAGCCAAACAAGTTTTTTTAGACCAACATATCTTGCAAAAATTGAAGGCGAATATGTAATTTTAGTTCATTGTCATGATCTATTACTGCTTAAGACTACAAATGCAATAGAAATAATAGTATTTCTTACCTTAAATTGTGGGTAATGATGTTTGTGGATGGTAGTGAAGAGTGGATATGGATGGTGTGGCCCTACTGGGCTGAGGTGGATGCTTGTTGGTTGTCGGTAGAAGTGGATGGTAGAGGTTCTGGTGCTGAAGTCGATGGTTGTATTGCAGTGTGCATAAATTCTGTAATGGATCTCTGGGCTTTTTTATTCTGCATTACATTATACAGCTGACGGTAAGGCATCATCAGCTGGTCTAGACCCCGTTTCAAAGCCCTGCTTCTAGCTTTGTCAGGATCCTCTTCAGTGAAAAAGTCTGCAACTTTACCAATAATATGGAACTGCTCACGTAACTGCTGCAATGTTAACTCTTTTTCTTCAGGTTCTTCTTCATCTTCTTCTGTTATCTCCCTCCCTTGCATCTGTGCATCGAACTCTGCCAACATTTCCTCTGGACTCCTGTCTTCATCATCATCATCTTCTAAGAGTTCATTCACATCATCTTCATTCATATCTTCAAAACCATCACCTGGTAATCTCCTTGCCAGCTGAACAATTTCCTGAACCTGACTCTCAAGCAAGGGAAAACCAGTGAAAGAACGTCGTACGAACTGACGCTTCACTAAGGCCATAGGCCCTCACTATATCCCTCACACGTGAGCCACTCTTAAGCTTATCTAATATCTTGATTTTCTTTGAAATTCCTAGACTTGAACGCTTAAACTTTTTCTTGTCACTTGCTGGAACACTTGTATGCTTACTGGGTGTCATGATTTCTTGGTATATTTATCAAAATGCAATGAAAATCAGGAAATGAATGTAAATAAAGACAGCGAGTTTCCCGATACTTATCGTCCTGCACGTGTACGAACCAAACTGAACGCTGGGAGAGATGCGTGGTGGGTGAGGATGGCGGGGGATGGCACAAGGACTCCCCACTGACTCAATGGTTTAACCACCGCGGGCGACCGCGCTAAATTTTCCCCTCCTGCTGAACCGTGTAATATCATCTTTCATCGTGTAAGATGATAATGTGTCGCAAAACTTAAATCGTGTAATACCGGTAACGTGCAACATAATCTCGTGCTAAATGACGTTCTACTGTACATAATTGTACGATTTCCGGGGTGATCGTTAGCTGGGGTCCACTGTATATAAGTCGTTTTCTGTTTACAAACATACCTATGATAAAGTTAATTGATAAATTATGCACAGTAAGTGGAGAATTATCACTTTCACTGATGGGAAGTACTTTATGGCTTCTCTTAGGCTGTGAAGAACTGCCACATCACTACTTCTGTGCTTTGTGACCATTAAGCAAAATTAAGGCCGATTTTCAAGTCACGGTAAACCGTGAATAACTGAAACCACGGAAACTGCACCCGTTGATACGGGGATTCTACTGTACAGTGGACCCCCGAGTAACGAACACCCCGGAAATTGTACAATTATGTAAGTATAATATTGTAAGTGCTTGTGGAAGTGTATTTTTGGGGGTCTGAAATAGACTAACCTACGTGACATTATTCCTTAACCCTTCAGGGTTATTGACGTACTAGTACGGCTTACGCCCTGGGGTTATTGACGTACAGACGCCTAAATTCTAACACCCTCAAATCAAGCAGAAACAGGCTGTTAGGCCTAGATGTGATAGAATGGGTCTGTGCGGTCAGTGTGCGCAGTATAAAAATTCCTGCACCACACAGTGCATAATGAGGAAAAAAAAACTCTGACCGTGTTTTGGTTTAAAACAGCGACTTTGCAGTCTATTTTCGTATGGTATTTATTGATGTATTCTCGTTTTCTTGGTCTCATTTGATAGAATGGAAGATATATTACAGAAATAGAGATGATTTTGATTGTTTGACAATGACAAGTACCTTGAAATTGAGCTCAAAGTAGCGAAAATGTTCGATTTTTGACGATGTTCAAGAGTAAACAAATCACACCATGCGTCCAATACACATCAACTGGCGAGTCTAATATTCATGCACAAGTGCTCTAATATTATTTATACCATTTTTACAATGATGCAGTTGTATACATAACAGTAAATCTTCTATTTTTGTGAGAATAAAAATTCAAAATGAAAAGCAAAAGTAATGTAAGAGGGCCTGGAAACGTGACTAATGAACAGAGAAGATGTTATTTTAGTGCCAGGAATGTCTGCCTTGTTTATTCTGAACCCTATTTTGAAATTGGCATCGTTTGAAATTTGTGTGAAATTGGCCAAATTGCCATTTTCTGACCACTATTTTGGGTAGTTGTAATTGGTAAATAGCGGTTTCTTGTACTCAATCGATAGAAGAAATGGAGTTCTAGCGAAATAGCTATAATTTTAGTTGACTGAAACATTGGAATTTGCCGAAAATAGGGCTCAAAGTGGGCAAAATCGCCATGCGTAAGTGTCATGGCTACCGCTAACTCGCGAAAGCATAATTCCATTAGTTTTCGATCAAATTTCATAATTTTTGTGGCGTTATGATCGGAAAAGATTATCATTTCATAAGAATTTTTTTTTTTTTTTTAAATTCTTGGACCCTGAGAATGAGTTTCGGAGACCCCCCTTGGACCCTGAAAGGGTTAAGGGAGTAAATTCGTTCGGTAATGGCACTTGAGCAGGCTTCTGGAATGAAGTTTTTACGTTACTCGGGGATCCACTGTACATATATGTTTCTGCATATTTAGGAAGGTGGGAAAATAAAAGAAATGCATAATATAATACTTACATCAACAAAGCCTCTTGCACGATCTGGATGGTTGCAGAGAAAACAGCCCCACTGTTGTTCCACTCCATTGTATTCAAAAACATCAAAAAAACGTGCATTCCGTAACTCGTGCATTAACATATCCATGTCCTGCAAGTGCAATTTATCATCTTTAGGAATTTCAGTAATCTTCTTTCTTTTAACACCCCAGCCATCTCCCACCAAGGTAGGACACAAAAATGAAGTACCACCTCACCATCACTGAATCCATCACCATCTTGCCAGAGGCATGCTGACACTACAGTTCAGATGCTCCTCCAAACTGTAGTATCCCCACCCCACCTTTAAGGTGCAAGAACTGTACTTCCACTTCCAGGACTCAAGTCTGGTTAACTGGTTTCCCTGAATCCCTTATAAATGTTACCTCGCTCACATGCTAACAGTACATCAACTCATAAAAACCACTTGCCCCCACTCACTCCTATTTAACATGCTCATGCATGCTTGCTGAATGCTCAAACTTTTTACATACGAAACCTTCATCCCTTCTAAACTTTCCTAGGATACTCCTTCCTCTCCTTTTCTCCACTACAGATTTATACACCCTCCAAGTCATCCTATTTTGCTTTATCCTCTCTAAATATCCAAGCCACTTCACTAACTCCTCCTCAGCCCTCTGGATAATATTAGTAGTAACCCCACACCTCCTCTTAATCTGCAAACTATGAATTGTAGGAGGGGCAGGGTTACTAAAAGCATTATCCAGAAAGCTGAGGAGAAGTTATTGAGGTGGTTTGGACATTTAGAGATAATGAAGCAAAATAGGATTACTTGGAAGGTATATAAAACTGTATGGGAGGGAAGGAGGGGTAGGGGTCATCCTAGGAAAAGTTGGAGAGAGGGGTAAAGGAGGTTTTGCAATAAATTACTAATGTAATTATTTATAAAAGAACCTTTGCTCACACTCAGTACAGGGTAATATAACTATCACAAATATTTATGTAAAATATAATTTGCAAACTGGTTTGAAAATGATCTATATGAATCATTTTAACACCTAGATATAAATAAATAACTGACCTTTGCGGAAGGGAAGGCTGAAGTGACCAGAGTGACGAATGTCTTTGTATCACATTTAAGAATGTCCCAGCAATTCTTAAGGCTGCTCACCTGCATCTCCCGAGTACTCAGGGCCACGCAGGACCGAGCCTAAACCAGCAAAATAATGTAGGAATAGTCTATGAATTGTGTAAGCAAATTACTACCTAAAAGGTAAAATATTTAATTTTCATTCTAATTGTAATGCTTTAATCTAAGTATTGAATACAAAAAGCATAATTCATATTAGCCCCTCAATTCTGATTATGATTTTAAAACTAAAGAAACTGCCTAATTTTTTTCTGGAAATTCATAAAACAGCAGTCACAGAACTGTACAATCTTACCTGAAGAGCAAGGAACATGAGATGAATCCAGATCCTTGGATTTCTAGTTTTCATAGTGAATAGATGTTTATTATAGAGACAATGTTCTCCTTTGCCCTGACATGCAAAGTACAGCTTTGCATGTTTTTTATTTTTTCTCTCTGTTGAAGATAATATCCAGGTTACAATGCAAAATTTTGAAAATGATATTGCCTCTATGTCCCTGATTCCAAACAATGATGATGAATGTGTTTTTTTTAACCCTTTGGGGGTCGACAGGCCTTCTCAGTAACACGTTCTCAGGGTCGAAAATTTTTTAAAAAAAAAAATATTAATTTTTTCCTATGAAATGATAGAGAATCTTTTTCCGATCATAACAAAAAAAGTATGAAATTTGAATGAAAACTTACGGAATTATGCTCTCGCGAAGTTATCGGTCTCGAAGATGTTTACGCATCTGCGATTTCGCCTACTTTGAGCCCTATTTTTGGCCAATTCCAATGTTTCAGTCCACTAAAATCAGAGGTATTTTACTAGAACTCCATTTCTTCTATCGATTGAGTACAAGAAAACTGCCTATTTACCAATTTCAACTACCCTAAATAGTGGTCAGAAAATGGCAATTTGGCCAATTTCACACAAATTTCAAACAATGCCAATTTCAAAATAAGGTCCAGAATAAACAAGGCAGACATTCCTGGCACTAAAATAACATCTTCTCTATTCATTAGTCTTGTCTCCAAGCCCCTCTTCCATTACTTTTGCTTTCCAATTTGAATTTTTATTCTCACAAAAAATAGAAGATTTACTGTTATGTATACAACTGCATCATTGTAAAAATGGTATAAATAATATCAGCGCACTTGTGCAAGAATATTAGACTTGCCAGTTGATGTGTATTGGACACATGGTGTGATTTGTTTACTCTTGAACTTCGGCAAAAATCGAACATTTTCGCTACTTTGAGCTCAATTTCAAGGTACTTGTCATTGTCAAACCAATCAAAATCATCTTTATTTCTGTAATATATCTTCCATTCTATCAAATGAGACCAAGAAAACGAGAATACATCAATACATACCATACGAAAATAGACTGCAAAGTCGCTGTTTTAAAAAAAAAAAACGGTCGTAATTTTTTTTCTCATTATGCAGTGCGTGCTGCAGGATTTTTTTTATACTGCGCACACTGACCACACAGACCCATTCTTTCATATGTAGGCCTACCAGCCATTTCCCGCCTAATCTGATTCCGCTAGAATTTACGAGTACTAGTACGGCACCGACCCCTGCTCGTAAAACGTACTAGTACGGCACCGACCCCAAAGGGTTAATGAAGTTGTTGTAAAACATTGTATAGTACAATATACTACTGGATAGATAGTTCACATGATAAAAATTCACTTGTAAGCCCTAACTCTAAGTGGAAGCAAGCAGTGCAATATTATTAATACTACTAGTAATAAAAGGAGCAGAAAATACATAACTAAAATTTTAATAAAAAGCAAATGCATATACAATACAGTACATGCACTGCCTGTTTCAGGCTAAATTACTAGAGGGGTTGAAAAGGAATGGGAATAATTTTTCAATTACAAATTTCTTTAAAAATAAAAAACCTGTTAGGTAAAATTAAAGCTCCTGGAGAGTAAAACGTTGCCACAATAAAATGTCACATTAGTTGCACTTGTGTCCTTTTACCTAACATATTGTCGGTAATTCTACCAACATTAATACAATAAAAAACCTGCAGTAAGAACATGGTAAATAAATGTTATGGCAAAAATCGAAGAGATTGAACAACAAATTTATACACTATATACAGAACCTAAAACACATGTCAAACTTTCTAACAAAATGGCTCTTTCTAAATTCCCTATACAGTGGTCCCCGCCTAACGAGCACCCTGAAATCGTACAATTATGTAAGTATAATATTGTAAGTGCTTGTGGAAGTGTATTTTTGGGGGTCTGAAATAGACTAACCTACGTGACATTATTTCTTAAGGAAGTAAATTCGTTCGGTAATGGCACTTGAGCAGGCTTCTGAAATGAATTTTGCTCGTTAGGCGGGGGACCACTGTATAAGGTTTGTAAGTAACCTCATTTGACACTTTTTTTCTCCAATGAATGGGGCCATATCCCACCAAGGCATGGAGACCTAAAAAGAAAAATGAAAGTTTTTCTTTTTAAGTTTAGTAATTAATACAGAAGGGGGTTACTAGCCTCTTGCTCCTGGCATTTTAACTGCCGCTTAAGTCACGCATGGCTTACGGAGGAAGAATTCTATTCCACTACCCCATGGAGACTACATTATATCTTCTTTTCTTTCAACACGTTGGCCGTTTCCCACTGAGGCAGGGTGGCCCAAAAGGAAAAACGAAAGTTTCTCCTTTTACATTTAGTAATATATACAGGAGAAGGGGTTACTAGCCCCTTGCTCCCGGCATTTTAGTCGCCTCTTACGACACGCATGGCTTACGGAGGAAGAATTCTATTCCACTTCCCCATGGAGATAAGAGGAAATAAGAACAAGAACTAGTAAGAAATCAGAATAAAACCCAGAGGGGTGTGTATATATATGCTTGTACATGAATGTGTAGTATGATCTAAGTGTAAGTAGAAGTAGCAAGATGTACCTGAAATCTTGCATGTTTATGAGACAGAAAAAAGACACCAGCAATCCTACCATAATGTAAAACAATTACAGGCTTTCGTTTTACACTCACTTGGCAGGACGGTAGTACCTCCCTGGGCGGTTGCTGTCTACCAACCTACTACCTATAACTACATTATATTCTTCTTTCAACAGTCCGTTCCCTACTGAGCAGGGTGGCCCAAAAGAAAAACGAAAGTTTCTCCTTTTACATTTAGTAATATATAGAGAGAAGGGGTTACTACCCCTTGCCCCGGATTTAGTCGCCCTACGACTATGGCTTACGGAGGAAGATTTTCCACTTCCATGGAGATAAGAGAAATAAGAACAAGAACTAGTAAGAAATAGAAGAAAACCCAAGGGTGTGTATATACTATGCTTGTACATGAATGTGTAGTGACTAAGTGTAAGTAGAAGTACAAGTACCTGAAATCTTGCATGTTTATGAGACAGAAAGACACAGCAATCCTACCATATGTAAAACACTTACAGGCTTTCGTTTTACACTCACTTGGCAGGACGGTAGTACCTCCCTGGGCGGTTGCTGTCTACCAACCTACTACCTATAACTACATTATATACATACTCTAAATTGTCTGCACTCACTGTTATAATTATCATCCTTTAAATAATAAACAAAATTTTGCAGTTTCTTATTTTTCTAAGTGAAAAATTTAAAAGAGAAAATATATTTTGCTTACTGGAGATTTAAGGATGACTTCTTATATAAAATTATACTACATGTAAATTCATGAATTTGACTTATAGACTATAAAATAATGGTACTTCTATTTTCCAAACAATTTTGTTGTACCATGAAAATTTCCTGTGAGAGACGTGTTATGAAGAGTTGCTATTGCTCTAGTCTGCTCACTTCTTTGTTTTCTACTTTTAAAATACATTTCTAGCTGACATGCCAATTATATAAAACATTATCATTTATTGTAGGTAGTAGGTTGGTAGACAGCAACCGCCCAGGGAGGTACTTCCGTCCTGCCAAGTGAGTGTAAAACGGAAGCCTGTAATTGTTTTACATGATGGTAGGATTGCTGGTGTCTTTTTTCTGTCTCATAAACATACAAGATTTCAGGTACGTCTTGCTACTTCTACTTGCACTTAGGTCACACTACACTTGGATGTACAAGCATATATATAAACACCCCTCTGGGTTTTCTATTTTCTTACTAGTTCTTGTTTATTTCCTCTTATCTCCATGGGGAAGTGGAACAGAATTCTTCCTCCGTAAGCCATGCGTGTCATAAGAGTCAACTAAAATGTCAAGAGCAAGGGGTTAGTAACCCCTTCTCCTGTATACATTACTAAAGTTAAAAAGAGAAACTTTTGTTTTTCTTTTTGGGCCACCCTGCCTCGGTGGGACACGACCGATTTGTTGAAAGAAAGAAAGAAGATTATCATTTATTAACATTTATATGAAATATTACCAATAATAATGTTCCTTCAAGTCACAATGATAGACAGTATACCAGTTAACTCACCTAGTCTGCCAAGTGCCATTACATTCCTGAAATTCCTTACTAAGTCACAATGATGACGAATGGTATCTGCATGCATATCTATCTGCCTTGCCAACTGATGTAAAGGCTAATTATAGGCTACCACAACTATCATACTTTCCCACCAGAGTAAGTTGACTCAGAAATCACATTCACCATCACTCTTCAACAGCTCTTACAAGAAATACGTGACATCACAATTCAACTAATCCTTCAAACTGCAACATACCCAGCCATTTTTCAGAGTTCAGGCACTATACTGTCCACCTCCAGAACTTAAGTACAGCTGACCGGTTTCCAAGAATTCCTTCATATATAGGCTCTTTGTTCACACTCAAATAGCATGTCAAATCCAAAATAGCATGTCGTCACTCGCTCCAATAAACACACACACAGAAGGGTTAGAGGAGACATGATAACGACATACAAAATACTGTGGGGAATCGACAAGGTGGATATTGACAGAATGTTCAAGAGAGGGAACACAGAAACAAGGGGGCACAACTGGAAGCTGAAGACTCAGATGAGTCATAGGGATGTTAGGAAGCATTTCTTCAGCCATAGAGTAGTCAGGAAGTGGAATAGTCTAGCGAACGATATAGTGGAGGCGGGAACCATACATAATTTTAAGACAAGGTATGATAAAGCTCATTGAGCAGGGAGAGCAGAGACCCAGTAGCAGACAGCGAAGAGGCGGGGCCAGGAGCTGAGTCTCGACCCCTGCAACCACAATTAGGTGAGTACATGCCTACTGGATGCTCAAGTCCCTATCACTTATAACCTTTACACCCTCTTTCCAACCCTTTCTATTGACATATAAACTCACATTTGGAAGACACAAACATAGCATGGCAATACACCAGCCAGCAGCAAATGTTAACAGAGTACATACATTGTCGTTTAATTTGCCATTATAAGTAGCCCATTCCTAGGTAGTAGGTTGGTAGACAGCAACCACCCAGGGAGGTACTACCGTCCTACCAAGTGAGTGTAAAATGAAAGCCTGTACAGTGGTCCCTCGGTTTTCGCCGAAAATTTGTTCCAGAATGCTGCTCAAGTGCCATTACCGAACGAATTTACTTCCTTAAGAAATAATGTCACGTAGGTTAGTCTATTTCAGACCCCCAAAAATACACTTGCAACAGCACTTGCGAAAATACACTTACATAAATGTTCGAGTTTGGAGATGCACGAAAACCGAGGGACCACTGTAATTGTTTGCATGATGGTAGGATTGCTGGTGTCTTTTTTTTCTGTCTCATCAACATGCAAGATTTCAGGTACATCTTGCTACTTCTACTTACACTTAGTACATTCATTACAAACATTCATGTACAACATTCATGTACACACCTTCATGGTACACAATAATAACAAAGGCACTAGTGACTTGTCAATCACAACAACTCGCACATATAAGAGGGAGCACACGTGTTGCAACTTGAATTCTCTCAGATGCAACTCCTCCGTAAGCCATGTGTGTCATAAGGCGACTAAAATGCCGGGAGCAAGGGGCTAGTAACCCCTTCTCCTGTATATATTACTAAATGTAAAAGGAGAAACTTTCGTTTTTCCTTTTGGGCCACCCTGCCTCGGTGGGAAACGGCCAACGTGTTGAAAGAAAGAAAGAAGTAGCCCATTCTACCTGAAATAAAAGATCCACCATTATTCCTAACTGCATCTTCTCTGCTATACTTCCAATCTATTCTCTCCAGGAGCCCAAACAACCTGCAGCCATTGCTGTTATGGCCTTGTCTTTTCTTTTCTTTTACTGGGGAACTACAAAATTATTACACAAAACAATCCCAATTCTGAAAAGTTTATGCTTTCTCACCTTCAATACCACAGCGTACAGGCAAAGGAAGTTTGACAAAGATCTTCTGCATGTAGGCTTTAATCTTGTCCAAGTGCTTCTCACAAAAGTGCTGTACTGTATCCCTCATAGCAAAGGGTTCAAACACACTGATTCTCTGTAATGAGAAAAATGTAATTGTTTCAGCCATGGTGTTGATATTCTTCATCAGCATGATACTGCCAACTGTTAACCTATTTGACTTTGTAATTTAAGATGACTACCAGTTTATCTTAATATTTCACTATAATTTTAATACTATGAAGAATAAAAAGGGCACAATACTGTGACTGGAATACACACATAACCTACACTAGGAGATTGAGACCAGTCACGCAGAAGAGCGAAGGGAAGGGAGCCAGTACACACACAGCCAGGGTCAGGGTTGAGACTGGTATAATTGTAGTATTAGTGGTAGTAATGGTAGAGGAAGTGGTAGTAGTATGAATAGTGTAACAGTGGCACAGGTGGCAATAAAAATGGAGTAGTGGTAGTAACACAAGTCAGAGTGAAGTGTTAGATAAGCAATAGTAGTAATAGTAGAGGCAGGGGGTGGACAAAAACCCAGGGGGGATACAGGACAGAAACCACCTAGGCAAAAGAAAGGAAAGGCAAAGAAAATATAGGAAAGAAGAAGTACATTTTAATGTATTACTAAATGAGACTAGTAGTACTTTCAACACCTTGCTGTCAATGAATTGAAAATAAATTTTTGAGAACCAGGTTCACCTCCACTCCCAGGCTTTAGCAGTGTATAACCCATGTGGGTATAGCATTTTTTGGTGACTATAATAATAATCCTGGGCCAGGAAAATAAGATTCAAAACAACACATTGTACAGATGAGGAAACAAAGATACAAGTTATGAACATGAATAAAAAAAGAATGTGATTGAAGAGAATGAAAATAAAAAATAATATTCACTTCAAAGACTATTCACTAATCATGCAGAATGAGAACATATAACAACTGTAGCATGGGCTACAAGCAAGATTATGTAGATGCTGCTTTACTGATCTATGTTGTGCTAAATGGATCTCATCATATTACTTTTTCTAAAAGCAACTACTTTTTGTTATTGCACAGCTAAAAAAAACTTTTTTTCAAAAGGAAAATACTTAAATGAGAAGTTTACTTAAATAATTACAATGAGTTAACAAGTAACTATGAAAACAAAACTAATTAAATTATCTTCACTCATATTTTAGTCTTGAGAGTAAAAAATAAAAATGAATCTATTTATCTTTTCATATGCCACAAAAACTCTAAACTACTTCTGAATCAATAATAAACTGGTATAACATGCATTTAGTCTCCATTAGCCCTAAACAGGCTAAGAAATACCATTACTATAAATAGTTATAGCCTGTAAACCTATAACAATAAAATATATATACAGTGGTACCTCGAGTTACGATGGTCCCCAAAATCGCCCTTTTATGTAAGTTTATTTTTTTAAATGGTTTTGTAAGTATATTTTTGGGGGTGTAAAAGGACTAGTCTATTTTACATTATTCCTTATGGGGATAAATTCGTTTGGTAATGGCACTTGAATAGCATTCTCGAACGAAAAAATATCGTAACTCGAGGTACCACTGTATTTATATAAAATACTATTGACTAACCTGAGTGCAAGCATTAGTAGTTGTGGTGTGGTGGTCTTGAGTGATGTGTGTCAAAGTTGTATTGGACCTTGTTGCAACACCATGACCACTGGTAATACAACTCCCTACAAACATATCATCACTAAATTATGATACAAGTGTCATACACACTAACCAATGTAAACAAACCTAACATGGAGAGAAAATAAAACACTATTTGAGGCTCATCTACACAGGTCCTTTCCATTCTGGGTTTTCATTAACAGTAAATTAGTTAATTTCTTGGTGAATACATCATCATTATTTAATATATATGTATAAGCTAATTCCATGCATGTAGTAAGAGGTGGCTAAAATGCTGGGAGCAAAAGAGAAACTTTTGTTTTTCTCTTTGGGCCACCCCGCCTTGGTGGGAAACGGCCGATTTGTTGAAAGAAAGATTAAGCTAATTCCTATACAGTAGGGCCCCACATTGCTGGAAAGCAGAATGCCATTTTTTCCATTTATAAATGCATATAAATGCCAGACAATAAGTTTACACTAACATATATAAAGTTAGTAATAGAACTAGGCATTAAAAAACATAATAAAAAGTAAAATACATACACAGTACATTCATTACTTACCTTAAAATATTTGTAGTCTTAATGTAGGGCGAGAGGTTAGTAGTACTTATTTGTAGGAAGTCGGGTGTAGGTAGCCCTGACTCCCAGTCTCATACTTAATATAATACAATATTTAAAGCAGCCCAGAGATAAAATACACATACAGTACACTCATTCTTTACCTTAAAATGTGTGTAGTCTTAATGTAGGATGAAAGGTGAGTATGTAGTATTTATTTGTAGGAAGTCAGTGTAGGTAGCCGGTAGGTGTAGCCCAGGCAGGCTACACCTACTGGCTACCTACACTGTGGCCCAGAGCCATATTATTACCATCGACATACCTTGTTCACTGACTTTAATCATTTCTAACAACTACCTTTAGATGCCATCATAAACGAAGGAGAAGTAATGAATAATTCGTGTCAAGAATTGTAAACAAAAGCGGTGTGGGGGAGTGACTAGGCCAAATGCAGATTCATACACGTTTTCTTTGGTGCTGGACCAGAGAAAACGTAATGTTTTCCCTCCGCCCAGCATATAATCATAGCATGTTTATATGTTTTGTAATGTGTTTCTTATATAATTTTGAAGAAAATATCATAGATGGATTAATGAAAATGTCTATATTGATGTAAAATAAGACATTTAAAGTGCCCAAGAGTGATTATTATTACGTAGTACGTATTACTATGGCGTTAAGACTAGTGATTTTAATGTGTACCTGCATGCCAGCACAGTGTGTAAATATATTTAGGTACAGGTACACAAGTATTATCAGAACACACACAAAATATGCAATAACTTTAAAACAAACACCTCTCTCCTCCCCTCTCTCTCTCTCTCTCTCTCTCTCTCTCTCTCTCCCTCTCTCCCCCTCTCCCTCTCTCTCTCTCTCCCTCTCTCTCTCGCTGGAACTTCACTAATGCCAAAATTTTGTTTCTAGACACCGGTGCAACATGAAACAGCTGGATGGTATTGCTAAACTTCTGTAGTTTGTGGTAGTTAGACCTTGCAAGCTGCTCCCTGAGGTGTGTGTGTGTGAAATTTTGGAAAGTTTCTAGACATAATAGAGAGATGTGCGCATGGAGAATGTAAACAAACCGGATGGCAAATGCCGTATTTGAAAGACCGCTCACCATATAGAAAATTTTGGTCATAATTTGAAATCGCTGTATTAGCGGAATGCCTTAAGGTGAAACACCGTAAAGCTGGGCCCTACTGTACATTGATGCTAAAGTACACACAAGTCATAAGCTTCTGGAAATAGTTCTTTACTAAATTTTCAATTAACCCTTTCACTGTCCAGACCCCATAAATTAATATGGCTCCCAGTGTCCACTTTAAAGTGTACAGAAGTTGGTAATTTGGCCAGTTTTACACAAAATTAAAAAAATACCAATTTAAATACACAGTGCAAAACAATGAAGACATTCCTGACATTAAAACAACATTGTCTGTTCCTTAATCATGTCCCTAGGCCTCTCCTATGTTACACTTGCCTTCCATTTTGAATTCATAATCACACAAAAATTGAAGACTTACTCTGTTTCCTGGATAATAAAATATAACCAGGAATGAGTGGCATCTCAATAACTGAATCAGATCTATTAAAAACCCATAAAACAGACCCAAGCAATGTAGGAAGCCTTACATGTCCTCAGGCAAATCAGCAAAAATCAAATATTTCCACAAGTCTGGTCCTGAAACAAACCAAAATCATCTGTTTTGGTAGTATGTCTTCTATCAAATGATACCAAAAAACGGCCAAAAAAAATCCATCCTAGAGAACACCTCAAAGTCACTATTTTAAACCAAACACAGTCAGAGTTTTGCTTTTCCCATCATACACCACATGAGGCAGAATTTTTTTTTTATATATACTGAGCACACACTGCATAGACCCATTCTCTCATATCTAGGCCAAAATTTACCACTCACAGCTTATCTTATAAGCTGAGCTCATGACATAGAACTACGCGAGGGACCTTGGCCTCGATAACATAGTTCTACGTGATGGCCACTGAAAGGGTTAAATTTTAGTCACTGTTTTAGAAATTTTTAAGAGTTGATCACACCATGGAAATTACAGTTTCTGCCCTTTCTATAAATTATCAAGAACTTTTTTGGTAGAAAAGATTTATTTTATAATGGACATTTACCGATACGTACTTCTGAAATGAGTAAATTAACAGAGTTTAGTTCTCTTTGGTATAAAACACTTTATATTAAGGTTTGCACTAAGAATAATAATAAAAAAAAAATAGTAGTCATTACCAGATGATGAATGAAGGGTGGTTGTGGTGGTGACAGTGGTGGTGGATGAAACAGTCGAGGGAGGCAAGGAGAGTGGTGACTGGGAGTGCCTGAGATGAGCAATAACACCCCCTACACCAGACACTGTCACTGGCAATGATGAGGGAGCTGTCCAAGGTAACGAGACTTCAGTTAACGACTCACATTTAACCAACAATTCACAATTAACCCACAATTTGGAGAAGAAACTTAAGACGTTTCAGTCCATTCTGGACCATTAACAAGTCACAACTGTCCTGTCGTGACTTGATGACAGTCCAGGAAAGACAAACATAAAAAAGTTTGTCTCAAAATTGTGGGTATATTATGAACTGTTCTACCAATGGTACTATGTACTACTACTACTAATTAACCAATAAAAAAAGGCAACTGGCAATGTTTCTTTATTGAAAACTGCTAAGGAACAGTTTACTTTTTTTTTTTTTTTTTTTTTAACTCAAGAGCTGTCTCCTGCCAAGGCAAGGTAACCCAAAGAAGAAAACACATTTGCCAACTTTCAATTAATCAGATGTGTGCTGCCTTCACAGTCAGATTACCTTCCAACTACAACATCTCCACCCTTTCTTCAGAGTGCAGGCACTGCCCTTCCCACCTCCAGGAACTTAAGTCTGGCTAACCAGTTTCTCTGAATCCCTTCATACGTTACCTTGCTCACATTCCAAAAGCACATCCCTATGCACTCATGACAAAAGTTGAGCATGCCAAGTAACGCAATGTATTACTTACCTTTAATATACCTTTGATGATTTTCGAGTCTTTCTACTCCCAGAGCTCAGCCTTGGGCCGGGCTTGTCTGGTGCTTGCCTGATCAACCAGGCTATTGCTGGGGCACTGACCCATATATCCATCACAGCCTGGTTGATCTGGCACTTTGTGGAGATACTGGTCCAGTTTCCTCTTGAAGACCTCTACACTTGTCCCAGCAGTGTTTCTGATCTGCCAAGATGTTGAATAGACTGGAACCAAGAAAGTTGATACAAAGTTCTTGCACTGTGCCCACAGCACCCCTACTTTTCACTGGGTTTATTTTACATTTCCTCCCATCTCTCTCAATCCAGTATGTTACAGTAGCATGTAGATTTGGGATTAGAACCTCAAGTACTTTCCATGTAGGACTCTGAGACATTACCAGTTATTTAAATGATTTACTTGTTCTATGTGGCCTGTAAATAACAAAAGAACATAAGATAGGAGCACTGCAACAGACCTACTGGCCAATGTTAGGCATGTCCAAGTCACACCCACTCAAGAAGGAAGGAGCACTGCAGTATGCCTACTGGTTCAAGCTGATCAGATCAAACTCACACCCACTCATGTAGTTGTCTAACCTATTTTTAAAACTAGACAGCATTTTAGCTTCAATGACATTAGTTGTTTGTTACACTCATCCACAACTATCACAAAACCAGTGCTTTCCTATCTTCTTTCTAAATCTAAATTTTTCCAACTTGAACCCATTGCTGTGAATCCTGTCTTAGTTAAGATATTTTTAGCACATTATGTACATTCCATTTATTATTCCTGTTTTCCATTTATTCACCTCAATCATATCCTTAATTCTATGCCTTTCTAGAAAGTGCAGATTCAGGGCCCACAGTCTATCCTCATAGGAGAGATTTCTCACACATGGGATCAACTTTGTCATTCTTCTTATGTTTTCCAGCACATTTATATCCATTACTAGGTAGTAGGTTGGTAGACAGCAACCGCCCAGGGAGGTACTACCGTCCTGCCAAGTGAGTGTAAAACGAAAGCCTGTAATTGTTTTACATGATGGTAGGATTGCTGGTGTCTTTTTTCTGTCTCATAAACATGCAAGATTTCAGGTACATCTTGCTACTTCTACTTACACTTAGGTCACACTACACATTCATGTACAAGCATATATATACACACCCCTCTGGGTTTTCTTCTAATTTCTTACTAGTTCTTGTTCTTATTTCCTCTTATCTCCATGGGGAAGTGGAACAGAATTCTTCCTCCGTAAGCCATGCGTGTCGTAAGAGGCGCCTAAAATGCCTGGAGCAAGGGGCTAGTAACCCCTTCTCCTGAATAAATTACTAAATGTAAAAGGAGAAACTTTCGTTTTTCCTTTTGGGCCACCCTGCCTCGGTGGGAAACGGCTGACGTGTTGAAAGAAAGAAGGATTGCTGGAGTCCTTTTTCTGTCTCAAACATGCAAGATTTCAGGTATGCCCTGCTACTTCTACTTACACTTAGGTCATGCAACACATGCAAGTACAAGCATATATATACACACCCCTTTGGGTTTTCTTCTATTTTCTTACTAGTTCTTGTTTATTTCCTCTTACAGTGAACCCTTGGAAATCAAACACTCCCAACTCGCCCTATTATGTAAGTTTATTATTGTAAGTGTATTTATAGGTGTATTTTTGGGGGTCTGAAATGGACTAATCTAATTTACATCATTCCTTATGGGAATAAATTCATTTGGTAACAACACTTTAACAACATTCTGGAATGAAGAATGTTCGATTTCCGGGGGTCCACTGTATCTCCATGGGGAAGTGGAACAGAATTCTTCCTCCGTAAGCCATGCGTGTCGTAAGAGGCGACTAAAATGCTGGGAGCAAGGGGCTAGTAACCCCTTCTCCTGTATACATTACTAAAGTTAAAAAGAGAAACTTATATTTTTCTTTTTGGGTCACCCTGCTTCGGTGGGATGTGGCCGGGGCGTTGAAAGAAGATTTAAATCCATTCTGTAATACAGTGACTAGAACTGTGCAGGATAATCTAAATGAGGCCTAACCAATGACATACAGTGGACCCTAGGTTTTCGTGTTTAATCCGTTGCAGAGGGATCGGCTAAAACTGAAACCATTTTCCCCATAAGAAATAATGTAAATTCAATTGTTTCAGACACCCAGGAGTATTAACAAAAAATAATTTTTTAGAGATTAAATATAGATTTACATACAGAAAAGAATGAAAAATAAACATAAAGCACTAATAACATATATAAATGAACATTTAACATCACACTTACCTTTATTGGGGACTCTTGTTGGTGTATGGAAGATGGAGAGGAGAGAGGGAGGCGAGTTTATTGTTTGGAGGCAGGACAAAATGCTTCAATTTGACACTAATATCAGCTCTGCGGCTTATTTATTTATCACAATTCATCTAATATGACATAATAAACAAAATTAATAACATAGAAACATGATATATACTCTAGAATGAATAAAATATGTCATTATGAATGTGAGGACTGGTGATAGTGTTATTATTGTTGGGTTTATAAGGGCCACTGACCATAAGCCGTACATATAGTGGTGGTGGAGGCACCACCAGTATTCACACTGAAACAATGTACGTAATTTATAAATAAGAAATATTTACACTTTAATTTATAAAGAAGAAAGATTTACACTTTAATTTATAAAGAAGAAATATGTATTTACACTTACCTTGGAGGAGATGGTGGCAGAGGGCGGCTCTGGTCTCAGTGCCCCTATATTCCTCAAACAATGGAGGAGTTAAGTTTCGTGTCATCATTTTTCTATCGCTTAATCGCTTAACTTACTTGCTACACTGTTAGTGCTACACTTTATCGCTGGCTGGCGCTATAGCCTTTATCGACTCCACTTTGATACTTTGCTACGATTTCTTTCTTTAATTCTATGGTGTTCCTCACTTTCTTTACCAAAGGACTGGCACTAGGAGCTTTCTTTGGGCCCATGGTGGCTTATTTAGCAGTCACACACAATAATCTGTTCTCGCCTCTTCTTCTTCTCACTTGCAAGTTTCTGTGTCTACAAGACCTCGTATGACAACTCCTCCCCATCGCACCTCTACTTCTCCGAAGTCCAAAAAATCCCCATTGTTAAAATCTCCTTAACCCCTCGTTTTCTTCTACCAGCACATTTTTTTCTTTCCAGTTTCTGCCAAAAACAATGGATTGTTAAGAATTGTTTTGTATGAACTCGCAGGATAATGTTCACTCAACCAGAAACAATACTACACTGCCTGAGAATGTGTGTGGGAGGCGGGCTTGCGGGCTTTGTATACGCACTGGGCACTGGACAGGTCCCGTACCATCAACGAAAACGGAGCCAATCGGCGAAAGTGGAGGCATAATATTTCCACGAAAAAAGTGCGCGAAAACTGAAATCAGCGAAAACGGAGATACACGAAAACCGAGGGTCCACTGTATAGAGTTGAAGAATAACCTGAAGACTCCTGTTATTTATATTTCTTGATATGAAGCCAAGAATTTTATTCACTTAACTGTGAACACTTATACAAATGCATGCACATTCCTTGAGTAGCACCTTCCCCTTTCCCAATAATTCTGGAATTTTAGCTAGTTTCTTAAAACTATCGATATAGTTTGTATAGTTTCCACCGAAAGTATACACAAAATCAACATGTATATTTCATGACCCACAGTACAACTATGCATGACATCACTCTTTCACAGTTGTATCCCGCAAAACACCACTGTTATCACTCGATAATATTGGAGCCTGCACATAAATGCCAAGTGTCACACATGGCCACAAATGTCCAGCCTGTCATACACTCTTGAGTAATATGGAGAGTCAATGGCAGAATACTTAAGGGAGATAAAAATCTGGTAATTTCAATGGAAGTCCCTGGAATGAATGGGAAAATCAGGTATTAAAAGAGAGAAATGGAAAATACACACACACACACATACACAAATAGACAGACTGGAAATACTGTGTTTTCACAACTGCTAACCAAGTTCTCGAGATGACAAATGAAGTGGTAGTGACAAAGTATGATGTCCTGTAGAAGCTACTGTAGTAGTATGAGGCAAATCTGGAGGTAAGAGAGTTGCTTGGGACTGGTGAGGTCCTCCCAGAATACTTGAAGATGCACCCAGTTCTCCAGCACCCTCACGTAGTGTTGCTAATGAAGAGCTCATACTTTTGGTTGGACTCACTGTGCCTGAATAATAATGTCCACAAATCTAATTAATTTAACATTCACTGCCTCTGATACATTTATAAACAATTTTGATACATTTTTAAGCAATTTATCTAATAAATAATGAGTTAACTGTTGAATTTTTATATTCTTTGGCAACTATTAATTTTAAGTATGAAAATAAATGACATACCAATTAGTTCCAAAATTTACATGCAAAAATGTATTATATTAACTGATCAAAAAAAATAAGAAACAAGAAAGTGTGCCAAGTATCAGTACCCCTTCAACAACATATATAAATAAAAAGAAGCATTTTCAAGACAGTAAAATACAAAAAGGAAAGAAATCGAAAGATGGAATAAGAAATCCTCAGTTATAGGAAAAACAACATAAAAGTTAAGAAGAGGTACGAGATCATCAAATGATGCAGCAATGTGATAGCATTAGATTTAAATCATCATTGATGAAAGAATAGTCCTATCTTCTAATTATTCCACAGTAGTTCATTATTTTTTAGGGAAAAATTAGGCCACTAATCAGCTAGTGAAAATGCAGTCAAGAACAGATAAGATAAATGTTAAAACTATAAATATTTCAACTTTTAAAATGTGTTGTACTCACCTGGAAGTGGTGATATAGCAGAGAGGGGAACACAATGAGGTGGAGGAGGACTAGATACCAATCGTGACACTCCAATCTGAGAGCCACAAACTTGAGAGCCGCTTAGGTGATGGCCAGTAACTGAGCCATGACCCAAGTGACCTGTACTTGGTCCAAGGTGACCCGAAAAGTGACGTGATGGAGGAGCCAGAACAGTGATGGAGCGATTCATGTGCATACCATGAGAGGAACTAAGACGTGTCATGGATTTGTTCAATTGAATTGAGGATGACCCAAGGCGACCAGTACTTTGAGGCACTGCAATTAAAACAAACAGCTTTAATTACAAGAACAGTGTTTCTGCCTCCAAAAATGGACAGAGCATTAAGCATCCACCATTCCCTGAGCTATTCATGGTGCTAGCCACAGTTCAATGTGTGCACTACAGCCTGGTTGATCAGGAACTGACTTGA
This sequence comes from Cherax destructor, assembly GCA_009830355.1. NCBI lineage: Eukaryota > Metazoa > Arthropoda > Malacostraca > Decapoda > Parastacidae > Cherax > Cherax destructor. The sequence goes on from WNWK01003943.1 coordinate 100,990, forward strand.
GGAACTTTTTGAAGGCAGTTGGAGGTTTGTTGGTAATTCCCCTTTATGAACGAAGAGAGGATGTTGGAAAGTCTTGGTGCATTTATGATTACAGAGTTGTATACAGTATATGTATATACTATACAGTACAGTGGTCCCTCGGTTTTCGTGCATCTCCAAACTCGAACATTTATGTAAGTGTATTTTCGTAAGTGCTGTTGCAAGTGTATTTTTGGGGGTCTGAAATAGACTAACCTACGTGACATTATTTCTTAAGGAAGTAAATTCGTTCGGTAATGGCACTTGAGCAGCATTCTGGAACGAATTTTCGGCGAAAACCGAGGGACCACTGTATATGTATATACTGTAGAACTGTATATAATATTTAATTAAGAGACAATTTACAAAAAATAATAATGTAATTAATAACCACTGCACACAACATGACTTACAATACTACTGTATTTAAATAATTAAGGCTAAAAAAAATTAATTCTAAGCACAATGTAATCCAACTGTAATTCCTATTATAAAAAGGGGAATCATTTTAAGCAAACAAAATGTTTTCAATTCACTGGAAGTAATAATAGTAAACAACCATAACATTTGAGCCTGGTACTGATAACAACATTCAGTAAATTCTGCCTACTTTACGAGATGAGAGATTCATTGACAATATAACGAGAGCCCTGCCATCTCTTGCATTTCATCTTTACTTCTTAAGGGGCAGGCATCTAACTTTTGATGTCAGATGTTCTGGTGACCTAATGAACAGTTTCACTCACCCAAATAAAATTTGCAGTAATGTGCAAATGAGGCAGAATGTTTATATCTGTAGTATCATACAATTAAACTGAATCAATTCACATGTTTGGTTAAACATTTTATGGTAGAGTATAAAATAAAACTATCTGCTTAAGCTACTTCATGATATTAACTTATTTTTAATAATTTGGCAGCCACTGATGATCTCTACTGTATGTATTTTTTTTTCTTCAACATGTAGGCCGTCTCCCACTGAAGCAGGGTGACCCAAAAAAAAAAAAACAATTTCACCATCATTCACACATAATCACTGTCTTTGCAGAGGTGCCCACATATGACAGTTTAGATGTCACTCCAAACAGCTTACATGCTTCATAAGAATATAATTATTTTGTATTACAGTATGTCTTATATATATTTAATCCAAGCATGTCATTACTTTCAACTTTGCAATGTACATATTTAGCATATCTGATATCTATACTTCCAATTTGTTTTCTTTGAATTCAAATTTTACCAATGTGAACGAAAAGTTTCCTAGCTGATACTAGCTCATAGTGGGAAAGAGAACCAAGTGCTAGAAACTATCTACAAGAAATAAATTAATGTCTACTGTATTGTGAATGCATCGTATAAGGAAATAAAGCAATTATGAAGCATTACTTACAAGCATTTAACCTTGGCATTGACCTATTGGAGGCTGTGACCAACCGTCCTGTACTTCTTGAAGTATCACTGTGCTTTTGATACTTATGGCCAAATTTTCCAATACCAGCAGCACTTGATGAGTGAGGCTGGAATATACTCAGGTCACGTGTAGCAAGGCTGAGATCTGTACGACTTGAACCAACTACAGCATCTGTTCTGCCCCCACCCCCTCCCACACGAACAATGGTAACCCCACCTGGAGTGTGGTTCACATTGGTGTTTCTGTAAAAAGGATAAAACTTAATTTACAAAGAAACTATGATTTACAGAGAAACCACTTCAGATCTCCACATTTGATTATATTCTAACTGAATCTATGTATTACTGGCTAGACATTCTTAGAACATTGAATAAAAATAGTAGTAATGATATAAATACATCAAGGTTATCTGTCTTAGCCAATGTATATAATTATTTTACACTAAAAATACCTGGATGTGACCCACTGCTTCTCTGATAGACTGGCAATCAATCTACCACAATGCAAGTATCTCATCATAATTAAGTCCAAACTTTCCCTGCATACTAAAGCACAATCCTAGAACTCTTCATACTAAGGAATTAATCAGCAGATAGCATGCACCCTTCTACCATGATAAAGAATCATTACTGCAGAACACGCACCAACTTTTCTCTTTACCTTATTTCATTGTACTCATTATTAAGTTGCTGAATGTAAACTCTGGCAGAAGTGTTGGAGCGGTCAGTGCACTTATTAACAGCAGTCAGTAGGGACTCTGACTCCACTAGAAGAGCTGGATACTGACTACACAACACTTGCACCTCACGCAAGACTGAAAGAAAAAAGTTATAAATTAATTGGAATTTGTGAGTACGAAATTCTTATAGGTCAAAATAGCAGGAGACAAAGCATTTTTTTTGTGGGGTGAAAATTCAGCTCCAGTATGCCACAGAATGCTTTACCAATATGCTTGTGATTGCTTAATCATCAATAGCCAGCACCAGTACATCAGCAGTTGCTCACTCATTAAATGGGTCATCATTTGACCAAGACCCACATAAGGACAAATTTATTTTTGTCTACCTAATAAACCACCATCACCACCTTTCCCCAAAGCAAAATTATGATAGAGATGTCAACCAGCCTAGGTAGTAGGTTGGTAGACAGCAACCGCCCAGGGAGGTACTACCGTCCTGGCAAGTGAGTGTAAAACAAAAGCCTGTAATTGTTTTACATGATGGCAGGATAGCTGGTGTCTTTTTTCTGTCTCATAAACATGCAAGATTTCAGGCATGTCTTGTTACTTCTACTTACACTTAGGTCACATTACACATTCATGTACAAGCATATATATACACACCCCTCTGGGTTTTCTTCTATTTTCTTACTAGTTCTTGTTCTTATTTCCTCTTATCTCCATGGGGAAGTGGAACAGAATTCTTCCTCCGTAAGCCATGCGTGTCGTAAGAGGCGCCTAAAATGCCTGGAGCAAGGGGCTAGTAACCCCTTCTCCTGAATAAATTACTAAATGTAAAAGGAGAAACTTTCGTTTTTCCTTTTGGGCCACCCTGCCTCGGTGGGAAACGGCTGACGTGTTGAAAGAAAGGAAACATGCAAGATTTCAGGTACATCTTGTTACTTCTACTTACACTTAGGTCACACTACACATTCATGTACAAGCATATATATACACACCCCTCTAGGTTTTCTTCTATTTTCTTACTAGTTCTTGTTCTTATTTCCTCTTATCTCCATGGGGAAGTGGAACGGAATTCTTCCTCTGTAAGCCATGCGTGTCGTAAGAGGCGACTAAAATGCTGGGAGCAAGGGGTTAGTAACCCCTTCTCCTAAATATATTACAGTACTAAATGTAAAAGGAGAAACTTTCGTTTTTCCTTTTGGGCCACCCTGCCTCGGTGGGAAATGGCCGACGTGTTGAAAGAAAGGATGTCAACTAGTATACAAAGAAACCTTGACTTTTCTCTGAAAAAGAATACTTGCTTACATGCTTCATAAGAATATAACTATTTTGTATTACACATGAAATGCCATCTACTGCTGTGTTAAATTTCACTTACCAACACCTAAGCTATTGGAGTCAACCTTAGGAAGTTGTTGAGCAATGTAGTCCAAGGAACTCTTGCCTTTCTCCTTGCTAATTCTACCTACAGCAGCCATCACCTGAAAGTGATTTAGAGATTACATACAGTACTAAGAGTTAATCAATATGACTAGTGGGATAGTACTGTTGAGTAGCAAGGAGATCACAGCAACAAGGTGCCTATAACCAAGGCACAACTCTCAATTTGAATAATTAAGAGACAGAAAAAATATACGTACGATCCTGATTTGATTAACTCTTTTGAAGCATTTATACAACAAATAGAATAAGCATAACAATTTTTTTTTTCCAACAAGTCGGCCGTCCCACCGAGGCAGGGTGACTCAAAAGAAAGAAAATCCCAAAAGAAAATACTTTCATCATCATTCAACACTTTCACCACACTCATACATAATCACTGTCTTTGCAGAGGAGCTCAGATACGACAGCTGAGAATAGTCCCTCTAGCTGTCACTATCCCAGACCCTCCTTTAAAGTGCAGGCATTGTACTTCCCATTTCCAGGACTCAAGTCCAACTAAATCCAATTAACTGGTTTCCTGAATCCTTCACAAAATGTTACCCTGCTCACACTCCAACAGATCGTCATGTCCCAAAACCATTCGTCCCATTCACTCCTATCTAACACGTCACAATGCTTGCTGGAAGTCCAACCCTCGCCCAAAACCTCCTTTACCCTTCCTCCAACCTTTCTAGGACGACCCTACCCCGCCTTCCTTCCCCTACAGATTTATACGCTCTCCAAGTCATTCTACTTTGATCCATTCTCTCTAAATGACCAAACCTCAACAACCCCTCTTCAGCCCTTGACAAATACTTTTAGTACTCCACACCTTCTCCTAATTTCCATTCCAATTTTCTGCATAATATTTACACCAACATTGCCCTTAGACAGGACATCTCCACTGCCTTAAGCCTCCTCCTCGCTGCAGCATTTGCAACCCATGCTACACACCCATATAAGAGTGTTGGTACCACTATACTTTCGTACATTCCCTTTTTTGCCTCCATGGATGACGTTTTTTGTCTCCACAGATACCTCAACACACCACTCACCTTTTTTCCTTCATCAATTCTATGGTTAACCTCATCCTTCATAAACCCATCCGCTGACACGTCAACTCCCAAATATCTGAAAACATTTACTTCTTCCATAATCCCTCTCTCCAATGTGATAACCAATTTTTCTTTATTTAAATTGTTTGATACCCTCATCACTTTATTCTTATTTATGTTCACTTTCAACTTTCTACCTTTACACACCCTCCCAAACTCGTCCACTAACCTTAGCATAACAAATACACTTCTTAAACTAAATACACTAACCTGCAAGGCTAGGGCAAGACAATGAGGCTGCTGCTCTATAATACTCTTTAGTCTGGTAACATGTTCAGAGAATGGGTGAGGTCGCCAAGCACACAATTCCACAAATATCTGCAAGGTGGCCATAGAGGTACCGCTTATGCTTAAACACTCGACTAGTTGTGGCAGTGATGGTTCCAGAAGCTGAAGAAAATAATTGAACTCTTATGTAGTCCCAAAACTGAGAAAAAAAAAAACACTGTTCATCAATTAAATATATATAAATTATTACAAGACTACAGTGTAGCCTTGAAATAATGCAACAGGTAGAAACACAAAGGATAAGACATTTTCCTGCCAGCAAAGTTATGGCTTGTAACTATTACTAGCAAAGCTAAAGCAAAGTACCTATATTTCATTTTGTTAATGTCATGCGAGTATTAACCCTTAAACGATCCAAACGTATACGTTCTCTTGCACGTAGAGCACATTTTTTTAAGTGTTATAAGATAAAAAAAAAATTTTAGGGTCAGTACTTACCGAGATATGAGGCGGAGAAGCTGGCACTGGATGCTCACCTGACGGCAAAATGAGTCCTGCCGCTTGCAGAAGTGTTGCCAATATACCTTTTTTTCTCATTTTTATATTTTATAAAATTTTTATGTTCTGATAATTACAATTTATAGTAGTTCTTGTGATTTCATAGCCAATCTTTGTTCTGATACTAATATTAGGTTCTGAAATTGTACTCAAATAATGATAATAATAATAGTGCATAATAATAATAATAATAATAATAATAATAATAAGTTCCCTTGAAGCATTATTTAAGATGTGTGTCACTGCCTTATATTGTCTTATCTCCCTAATGACTGTGGTGACATTTGATGAGGGGTGAGCATCATCTTATCATTTCTTATCACTCCACTAATGACAGTGGTGACATTTGATGAGCTTACACTGCTTTGCTTTATTTGTGTTACACAAACCTGTCTGTCTGTCTGTTTCTGTCTGTCTGTCTATCTGTCCGTCCGTGTCTGTCCGTCGGTGTCTGTCCGGTGTCTGTCTGTTGGTGTCTGTCTGTCCGTGTCTGTCTCTTTCTGTCTGCCTGTGTCTCTGTCTGCCAGGTAACCAGTCAGCCTGCCGACATCACTTTCCTCTTAAAAGGGGAGTGTAATATGACATGACATCAGTGAATCCTTGGTGTTTGCCGCACTGTTTGCTCTAGCTGGCGCTCAGTTTAACTGGTGCTCCCACAAGGTACTAAGTGGTCCCAGATTTTTTTAAAATGGCACACACCGAGTGTTAAGAACCCATTCTATGCTGACCAAGCATCTCAGGCCAATCGTGCCAAATTTGGAGGCAGGAAAAATAAAACGTATATATACGTTTGGGGCACTAGCGGTAAGAACGTATATATACGTTTGGATTGTTTAAGGTTTAAAGAAAAAAACAGCTGTATGATATATTGGCCTGCCTGCAATAATCCTGGGTTTGCAAATATTTCTTTAGTGTTATAGTGTGTAAAACTAAAAAAAGTCCTTATGTTATTACTGCATCAAAAAGTATGACATTCAACCAAAAATACACTTACAAAAGCACTTACAAAAATACACTTACATAATTGTTCGAGTTTGGAGCAGTACGTAATCAGGGGGTCTACTGTATTGCATTACAGTAACTATTTTTTGGTGTGAATAAAAATCATTGTGTGAATAAAAACATAAAAATGGAATTCATTTGTAAAGCCTGGAAACTTAACTAATAAACAGAGAAAATGTTATTTTAGTGCCAGGAATGCCTGCAATGTTTATTCTGGACCCTATTTTGAAATTTATGTGAAATTGGCAAATTACCAATTTCTGATCACTTTATTGGGTAGTTCAAATAGTTGATTGGGCAGTTTCTTGGGTTCAATCAATAAAACAGAAGGCATACTAGTGAAATAACTAAGAATCTGGTTGACTGGAACAACGTAAGTGGCCTAAAATAGGCGTCAAAATGGGCAAAATCGCCAATGTGTAAATATCGCTAACACATAACTCGTGATAGTGTAATTTTCAATGGTATTTTATTTTATTACCTCAAAAATGGTGCAAAATCGCCAATGTGTAAATATCGCTAACACATAACTCGTGATAGTGTAATTTCATCAAATGTCGTATTTTTATTTTATTACCTTCAGAAGAAGATTGTCTACCATTTCATAAGAAAAAAAAAAAATTGAAAATTCTTGGACCCTGTGGACAAGTTTCAGATCAGAGATCTAGACCCCTGGGAACAGAACAGGTGTTGCACAGCTGAACATAACTATTGACAACACTCTTATTGCTAAACATAATGAGGGCAAATTTCTGGGCCTGCACCTTGACAGCAACCTGAAATTCAACACCCTTATTCAACAAATAACAAAAAAATGATCCAAAACAGTTGGGATCCTCTCCAAGATACGTTACTACGTACCGCAATCAGCCCTACTCACACTATACTATTCACTCATCTATCCCTACCTCACCTATGCTATTTGTGCTTGGGATCAACAACAGCAACTCACCTAAAGCCAATAATAACCCAATAGAAAGCAGCAGTAAGAATTATCACGCAATCCAATGCAAGACAACACACACCCCCACTCTTCAAAGACCTAAACCTACTCACCGTACAGAACATTCACACCTACTATTGTGCAACCTACATTTACAGAACCATAAATTCTAATATTAACCCTGACCTAAAACACTTTCTTGATAGTTGCAACAGGACCCATAAACACTATACCAGACACAAAAATACACACACAACCCGCACATATAAAAGAGAGGAGCTTACGACGACGTTTCGGCCCGACTTGGACCATTTACAAAGTCACACTAACACACAAAGACATTCCCCATGTCCAGTTAAACCTCTACAAAAATTTGATGTACATAAAAGGGCCTAAAATCTGGAACTCCCTGCCTGAAAACTCTAGAACCGCAGACTCAACCACCATTTTCAAAACTACCGTAAAAAACATATCTCCCTAACACATCCCATCATCAGCTAACCAAATGAAAATAACCTAATTCTCTTTTTGTATCATTAACACATTCAAAACAATATAGTCTTACTCTTGTTATCTGTAATTCCCCCTAATTTACACTTACACCCACCCAAATGTCTGTAAACATAAAATTCCTAATACAGTGGACCCCGGCTAACGAACACCCCGGAAATCGTACAATTATGTAAGTATAATATTGTAAGTGCTTGTGGAAGTGTATTTTTGGGGTCTGAAATAGACTAACCTACGTGACATTATTTCTTAACCCTTTGACTGTCGCAACCCTCAATCCTGAGTGCTCTCCTGTTGTCGCAAAATTTAAAAAAAATAAATAAATTATTTTTTCTTAAGAAATGATAGAGAATCGTTTCCCGATGGTAAAGACACCAAAAGTTTGAAATTTGATTGAAAACTCACGGAATTACGCTCTCGCGAAGTTAGTGATCTCAGCAATATATACGCATCGGCAATTTCGCCGACTTTGAGCCCTATTTTCGGTAAATTCCATTGTTCCAGTTGACCAGACTCATAGATATTTCTTTAGAACTCCATTTGTTCTATCGATTGAGTACAAGAAACCACCAATTTATCGATTTCAACTACCCAATAAAGTGATCAGAAATTGGCAATTTGGCCAATTTCATGCAAAATAAAAAAGTTGTCAATTTCAAAATAGGGTCCAGAATAAACAATGCAGACATTCCTGGCACTAAAATAAGATGTTATCTGTTCATTAGTCACGTCTTTAGGCCCCTCTTATATTACTTTTGCTTTCTATTTTGATTTTTTATTCACATAAAAAAATAGAAGATTTACCGTTATGCAGACTATTGCATTATTGTAAAAATGGTATAAATAATATCAATGCACTTGTGAAAGAATATTAGACTCGCCAACTGATGTGTATTGAACGCATGGCGTGATTTGTTTACTCTTGAACATTTGCAAAAATCGAACATTTCTCCTACTGTGAGCTCAATTTCAAGGTCGTTTTCATCATAAAACTAATCAAAATCATCTATATTTCTGTAGTATATTGTCCATTCTATCAAATGAGACCATAAAAAAGAGAATACAACCATAAATACTATACGAAAATACACCTCAAAGTCGGCGTTTTAATCCAAAAAAATGGTCGGAGTTTTTTTTCTCTCATTATGTACTGCTTGCTGCAGGATTTTTTTTTATACTGCGCACACTGACCACACAGACCCATTCTCTCATATGTGGGCCTACCAGCTTTCTCCCATTTGATTTGAAGCCGCTAGAATTTAGGTGTATTGATACGTCCGAAACAGTGGCTCGTAAGACGTATATATACGACCGAAACAGTCAAAGGGTTAAGGAAGTAAATTCGTTCGGTAATGGCACTTGAGCAGGCTTCTGAGATGAAGTTTTTTCGTTAGCCGGAGGTCCACTGTATAGCTATTGCCTATTAAATTTTAAGTTAGTCCTAAGTTTGCCTAAGATACTCTTCCAGTATATGAGCGCTTTAATAGAAACAGTGTATCATGCCAAGACAAATCCAATCCCATCACTAAATCTACCATATGTAATATTATTATATGATTTGTACTACATAACTATTTTAAATCTAATTGTGTATATACCTAATTACCCTTTGACTGTTTCGGTCATATATATACGTCTTACGGCGTATCTATACGCCTAAATTCTAGCGGCCTCAAATAAGCAGGAGAAAGCTGGTAGGCCACATGGAGAATGGGTCTGTGGGTCAGTGTGCGCAGTAAAAAAAAATGGGCAGAGTGGTGCATTGGGGGAACGCCATTTCAGTAGTCCTTGTTCAGCATGCCTAGCGGTAGAATTATCTGACTCCTTGGCGCATCTGGGACTGTTCTCTTCTCAATATAGCTCTAACACAGATGGAAGTGTCTCTGAAGATAAATTTCATGGTTTTGGGAGTTTGTGACCGAAAGAAATGCCCAGGATACCAGAAGGAAGGAAGGAAGGAAGAAAGAAAGGAAGGAAGGAAAGAAAGAGATGAGAGGAAGGAAGGAAGGAAGGAAAGAAGAGATGAGAGGAAGGAAGGAAGGAAGGAAAGAAGAGAGAAAGGAAAGAAGAGATGAGAGGAAGGAGGAAAGGAAGAAGGAAGGAATTAAGAAAGAAAGAGAAAGGAAGGAAGGGATAAGAGGAAGGAAGGAACAAAAGAAGTAAGAAAGGAAGGAATGAAGGAAGAAAGTAAGGCAAGAAGGAAGAGATGAGAGGAAGGAAGGAAATATGTAAGAAAGGAAGGAATGAAGGAAGAAAGGAAGCTAGGTATGAAGGAAAGGAAGTTGTGGGAAAGAAGACATGGGTCCCCTTTTGTGTTGACAGGCAGTGTGGGGGTGATGAGTAGTGGTATAATATGTCATTGTGACAGCTGCTTTACCTGACTCAGCAAATTTAGATGTCCACACACATACACATAGCTTGGAGCTTTGAAGTGCTAATTGCAGTTGATGGAAAGTGTCCAGTCATTATATATGTGTACAGTGGTCCCCCAAGTAATGAACACCCCGGAAATCGTACAATTATGTAAGTATAATATTGTAAGTGCTTGTGGAAGTGTATTTTTGGGGGCCTGAAATAGACTAACCTACGTGACATTATTCCTTAAGGGAGTAAATTCGTTCAGTAATGGCACTTTAGCAGGCTTCTGGGATGAAATTTTTTCGTTATACCTTTGATATACCTTTGAAGAGTTTCGAGAGTATCTACTCTCTGAGCCCGGCCATGGGCCAGGCTCGTCTGGTGCTTGCCTGGTCAACCAGGCTGTTGCTGCTGGAGGCCCGCTGCCCCACATATCCATCACAGCCTGGTTGATCTGGCACCTGGTGAAGATATTTGTCCAGTTTCCTCTTGAAGGCTTCTACACTGGTTCCAGCCATGTTTCGGATATCTTCTGGTAAGATGTTGAATAGTCTGGGACCCCGGATGTTAATACAGTGCTCCCGTATTGTCCCCACCGCACCCCTGCTCCTCACTGGGTTTATTTTACACTTTCTCCCATATCTCTCACTCCAGTATGTTGTTATGGCAGTGTCAGATTTGGGACCGGGCCCCTCAAGTACTTTCCATGTATATATTATCATGTATCTCTCTCTCCTCCGCTCCAATGAGTACATGTTCAAGACTTGAAGGCGTTCCCAATAATTTAGATGTTTCAATGGCTCAATGTGAGCCGTAAACGATCTCTGGATTTGTTCCAGCTCTGCTATTTCTCCTGCCCTGAGCGGGGCCGTCAGCACTGAGCAGTATTCTAAGTGAGGGAGCACTAGCGATTTGAATAGTGTCACCCATCGGCGTTACTGGGACCACTGTACATATATATATTATAGAACAATAGTAATAAACAATTTTTTTATTGTTGGTTGGTGTAAACAAGTTTTGTAAACAATATAATGATACTAATGTTTGTGCAATTATTGTGTTGCATACGAGTGTTATATATACATTGCACCTTACTTTGGTCTCACAGGCCACATAAGTTACTGTAAAAAATAAAATAGTGAAAAACAAAGAAACCTACGAAAGAGTAAACCAAAGTTTACCGGGTGGCGCATTCGCCGCTGTTGCCATCTGTGGCTCATTTTTTGCAACTTTACCGCTCTATATCTCGGTAAGTACTGATCACAAAATTTTTGGGGGAATTTAAACAATCAGAAAAATAATCTTAACCCTTTGGGGGTCGACAGGCCTTCTCAGGAAAGTGTTCCTGGGGTCGAAAATTTTTGGAAAAAAAAAATTATTTTTCTTATGAAATGATAAATCTTTTTCCGATCATAACGCCACAAAAATTATGAAATTTGATCAGCTAACGAATTATGCTTTCGAAGCTAGCGGTAGCCATGACACTTACGCATCAGCGATTTTGCCCACTTTGAGCCCTATTTTCGACAAATTCAATGTTTCAGTCTTCTAAAATTATAGCTATTTCCTAGAACTCCATTTCTTATATCGATTGAGTACTAGAAACCGCCTATTTACCTATTTCATCTACCCAAAATAGTGGTCAGAAAATGGCAATTTTCCAATTTCACACAAATTTCAAACGTGCCAATTTCAAAATAGGGTCCAGAGTAAACAAGGCAGACATTCCTGGCACTAAAATAACATGTTCTCTGTTCATTAGTCACGTCTCAGGCCTCTGTTCCATTACTTTTGCTTTTCATTTTGAATTTTTATTCTCACAAAATAGAAGTTTATTGTTATGTATACAACTGCATCATTGTAAAATGGTATAAATAATATCAGCGCACTTGTGCATGAATATAAGACTCGCCAGTTGATGTGTATTGGAGGCATGGTGTGATTTGTTTACTCTTGAACATCGTCAAAAATCGAACATTTTCGCTACTTTGAGCTCAATTTCAAGATACTTGTCATTGTCCTACCAATCAAAATCATCTTTATTTCTGTAATATATCTTCCATTCTATCAAATGAGACCAAGAAAACGAGAATACATCAATAAAAACCATACGAAAATCGACTGCAAAATCGCTGTTTTAATAAAAAAAAACGTTCAGAGTTTTTTTTCTCTCATTATACAGTGTGTACTGCAGGATTTTTTTTATACTGCGCACACTGACCACACAGACCCATTCTTTCATATGTATGCCTACCAGACGTTTTCTGCTTAAATTGAGGCCGCTAGAATTTGGGCGTACTAGTACGGCACCAACCCCTGCTCGTAAAACGTACTAGTACGGCACCGACCCCCAAAGGGTTAACATTTTGTTAAGAAAAAAATCATTTTTTTTTTCGAATATTTTGCGACATGAAATGACAGTTTCAGAAAGGGGTCTCCGACAGTCAAAGGGTTAGGTATGTATCTAATTATGTATGTATCTAATAATGTATGTTCAAATGTACTGCTCCATAACCTATATCAATGTCTACCTGGAGTCTACCTGGAGAGAATTCCAGAGGTCAACGCCCCCGTGGCCCGGTCCGTGACCAGGCCTCCTGTTGGACCAGAGCCTGATCAACCAGGTTGTTACTGCTGGCGCACGCAGTCAACGTACGAACCACAGCCCGGCTGGTCAGGTACCGACTTTAGGTGCCTGTCCAGTGCCTGCTTGAAGACAGCCAGGGGTTTGTTGGTAATCCCCTGATGTATGCTGGGAGGCAGTTGAACAATCTTGGGCCCCTGACACTTATTGTGTTGTCCCTCAACGTGCTAGTGGCACCCTGCTCTTCATTGGGGATGTTACATCGCCTGCCGAGTCTTTTGCTTTCGTAGGGAGTGATTTTTGTGTGCAAGTTTGGTACTAAGCCCTCGAGAATTTTCCATGTGTATATAATAATGTATCTCTCCGCCTGCGTTCTAGAGAGTACAGGTTTAGGAACTTCAAGCGTTCCCAGTAGTTGAGGTGGTTTATCGCACTTATGCATGCGGTGAAGGTTCTCTGCACATTTTCAAGGTCAGCAATTTCACCCGCCTTGAAAGGTGCCGTTAGTGTGCAGCAATATTCTAGCCTAGATAGAACAAGCGATCTGTAAAGTGTCAACATGGGCTTGGCATCCCTGGTTTTGAAGGTTCTCATTATCCATCCTGTCATTTTTCGAGCAGATGCAATTGCTACTTTGTTATGGTCCTTGAAGGTGAGATCCTCTGACATGATCAATCCCAGGTCTTTGACATTAGTTTTTCGCTCTATTGTGTGGTTGGAATTAGTTTTGTACTACGAAGAGATTTTAATTTCTTCATGTTTTCCGTATCTGAGTAATTGAAATTTCTCATCATTGAACTTCATATTGTTTTCTGCAGCCCATTTAAAGATTTGGTTGATGTCTGCTTGGAGTCTTGCAGTGTGTTCAATGGTGGACACTGTCATGCAGATTCGGGTGTCATCTGCAAAGGAAGACACGGCACTGTGGCTGATATCCCTGTCTATGTCCGATATAAGGATGAGGAACAGGATGGGAGCGAGTACTGTGCCTTGTGGAACAGAGCTTTTCACCGTAGCCGCCTCAGACTCTACTCTGTTGACTGCTACTCTTTGTGTTCTACTTGTTAAGAAATTATAGATCCATCTACCAACTTTTCCTGTTATTCCTTTATCACGCATTTTGTGTGCTGTCACACCATGGTCACACTTATCAAAGGCTTTTGTAAAGTCTGTGTATATAACATCTGCATTCTGTTTGTCTTCTAGAGCATCCAGGACCTTGTCATAGTGGTCCAGTAGTTGGGACAGACAGGAGCGACCTGCTCTAAACCCATGCTGCCCTGGGTTGTGTAAATGATGGTTATCTAGATGAGTGGCGATCTTGCTTCTTAGAACCCTTTCAAAGATTTTTATGATATGGGACGTTAGAGCTATTGGTCTGTAGTTCTTTGCTATTGCTTTACTACCGCCTTTGTGGAGTGGGGCTATGTCTGTTGTTTTTGTGAATGTAAAAGTATAGTTAATCTTTACAAAATTAATTTTTTGTGAATATTTTTGGATGTCTGGAACGGATTAATTGTATTTACACTGTACATTATTTCTTATGGGAAATAAGGTTTCGAGTTTCGAATTTTTCGTGTTGAGGTCTAGCTCCTGGAATGGATTAAGACCGATAGTGAGGGACCACTGTATTTAGATGGATTAAGCAAAATGTCTATATTAATGTGTGTAAGTTTACTTAGGTACAGGTACACATAAGTATAATTATCAGTTATAATAATAATGTATGTATGTAGTTCACCTGGGCTACATACCTACACCTACCTACATGTTCACTGAGTTTAATCATTTCTATCAACTACCTTTAGATGCCATCATAAACAAAGGGAGAAGTAATGAATAATTCATGCCGAGAATTGTAAACAAAAGCATTATGTATTAAGGGGAGTGATGTAATGTTTTCCCTCTGTCCGGCTACCACACCTCCATAGTATATAATATAATAATATAACATCTTTATTTCTACAAGTACAGTACATGTACAAGGTATACAGGCCTAGCTAACATCAATGACATACGTACTACGATATAGAAAGCCACTTTTTATGCACAGCATTTCGGGCAAATTAGGTCAGTTTTTTCTCAGATGCGACCCACATCAGTCGACCAAAACCCAGTCAGGTTGTAACATCAGCAACAGAAATTTGTTTGCTCTCGCTTCACGCACGGAGGGCCCTGGTTCAATTCCCGGCGGGGCAGAAACATTTTGAAGTGTTTCCTTACACACACACACACACACATACAACAGGCCTAGTGTCTAATCGACATGTGCCTAGGACAAAATAGTAACTAACCCAGGTACCCATATAAACATAAAATGTTTATATGCTATGTAATGTGTTTCTTATATAATTTTGAAGAAAATATCATAGATGGATTAATGAAAATGTCTATATTAAAGTAAAATAAGACATTTAATGTGCCTAAGAATGATTATTATTAGTATTACGTAATGTTTTCCCTCCGCCCGGCAACCACACTTCCATAGCACAAAAACAGCATGTTTATGTGCTATGTAACGTGTTTCTTATAAAATTTTGAAGAAAATATCATGGATGGATTAATGAAAATGTCTATATTGACGTAAAATAGGACAATTAATGTGCCCAAGAGTGATTATTACATAATAGAGAGATGTGCTCACGGAAAATGTAAACAAACCGGGTGGCGCGCGCCATATTTGAAACACCGCTCGCCATATAGAAAGTTTTGGTCATAATTTGAACTCGCCGTATTAACTGAACGCCGTAAGGCGAAACACTGAAAAGCAGGGCCCTACTGTATAACATTAAGCACTGAGGCCTGTGATTTTTCTCTTCCAGTTTATTATTCCTTATCCTCATTTTTCTTTACCTTTCTTTCTTTCAACACGTCGGCCGTTTCCCACCGAAGCAGGGTGGCCCAAAAGAAAAAACGAAAGTTTCTCCTTTTACATTTAGTAATATATACAGGAGAAGGGGTTACTAGCCCCTTGCACCCGGCATTTTAGTCGCCTCTTACGACACGCATGGCTTACGGAGGAAGAATTCTGTTCCACTTCCCCATGGAGATTTTCTTTACCTATACCCACAATATTTAATAAGCATACAAGTTTATTTTTCCTCAGAAGCCAGTAGCTGATGGCAAGTATTGTAAAATAAAACCCAGTGTGGTAAATAACAAAATTCAATAACTTACTGCAGGTCTGTTTTTAGCAACAAGTGAGAAGAGCATAAGGAGTCCAAGTTTTTCATTTGTATCACACTGAGGCAGGAGAGAGACCAAAGTCATCACATGGTCATGTATAGGTTCCTTCTTAACTGCATATATCTGGGGTAGTACACGAGACAGTGAGTAGTTGCCTGCAAGGAGAAAATAGAAAATGATATCTATGAAACCTTGAAATTTATACCTCATAATGTATATGGCATGTTATATCTTATAATGTATAAACCACCTAATATAAAGAAATCCATCCTCATGTACCCTTGTGCTCCTTGTAACTCATCTAATGACCATATAAACTGTTATTGCAAAACAAATTATTGATTTAATTTGTTTAATCTGATTTAATAATTCTATTATGTAGACATATAAAACTGTAAATGATCCAAAATTATAAAACTATTATGTTTCAAAAATTTGTTTTTTTTTTTTTTTTTTTTTCAACAAGTCGGCCGTCTCCCACCGAGGCAGGGTGACCCAAAAGAAGAAAATCCCCAAAAGAAAAACTTTCATCATCATTCAACACTTTCACCACACTCATACATAATCACTGTCTTTGCAGAGGAGCTCAGATACTACAGCTGAGAAAAGTCCCTCCCAGCTGTCACTATCTCAGACCCCTCCTTTAAAGTGCAGGCATTGTACTTCCCATTTCCAGGATTCAAGTCCAACTAAATCAATTAACTGGTTTCCTGAATCCCTTCACACAATGTTACCCTGCTCACACTCCAACAGATCGTCATGTCCCAAAAACCATTCGTCTCCATTCACTCCTATCTAACACGCTCACACATGCTTGCTGGAAGTCCAAGCCCTCGCCCACAAAACCTCCTTTACCTCTTCCTCCAACCTTTTCTAGGACGACCCCTACCCGCCTTCCTTCCCTACAGATTTATACGCTCTCCAAGTCATTCTACTTTGATCCATTCTCTCTAAATGACCAAACCACCTCAACAACCCCTCTTCAGCCCTCTGACAAATACTTTTAGTAACTCCACACCTTCTCCTAATTTCCACATTCCGAATTTTCTGCATAATATTTACACCACACATTGCCCTTAGACAGGACATCTCCACTGCCTCCAGCCTCCTCCTCGCTGCAGCATTTGCAACCCATGCTTCACACCCATATAAGAGTGTTGGTACCACAATACTTTCGTACATTCCCTTCTTTGCCTCCATGGATAACGTTTTTGTCTCCACAGATACCTCAATGCACCACTCACCTTTTTTCCTTCATCAATTCTATGGTTAACCTCATCCTTCATAAACCCATCTGCTGACACATCAACTCCCAAATATCTGAAAACATTTACTTCTTCCATAATCCCTCTCTCCAATGTGATATCCAATTTTTCTTTATTTAAATCGTTTGATACCCTCATCACCTTACTCTTATCTATGTTCACTTTTAACTTTCTACCTTTACACACTCTCCCAAACTCGTCCACTAACCTTTGCAACTTTTCTTTAGAATCTCCCATAAGCACAGTATCATTGTCTGAGGGCAATGTGTGGTGTAAATATACTAATGCAGAGAATCCATAGTTTGGAGATTAGGAGGAGGTGCAGGATTACCAAAACTATTATCCAGAGGGCTGAGGAGGGGTTATTGAGATGGTTTGGACATGTAGAGAGGAAGAAACAAAATAGGATGACTTCGAGAGTGTATAAATCTGTAGTAGAGGGAAGGCGGGGTAGGGGTCGGTCTAGGAAAGGTTGAAGGGAGGGGGTAAAGGAGGCTTTGTGTACAAGAGGCTTTGACTTCCAGCAAGCGTGCGCAAGTGTGTTAGACAGGAGCAAATGAAGACAAATGGTTTTTAGGACTTGACAAGCTGTTGAAGTGTAAGCAAGGTAACATTTATGAAGGGATTTAGAGAAACCAGCAGGCTGCACTTGATTCCTGTAGATGGGAAGTACAGTGCCGGCACTCTGAAGGAGGGGTGTTAATGTTGCAGTTTTATAACTGTAGTGTCAGCATGCTTCTGGCAAGACAGTGATGGCATGAATGATTATGAAAGTTCTTCCTTTTGGGCCACCCCGCTTCGGTGGGAAACGGCCGACGTGTTGAAAGAAAGAAATCCTTTAATAAGAACAACTTATAATATTTTTTTTTTTTTTTCAACAAGTCGGCCGTCTCACCGAGGCAGAGGTGACCCAAAAGAAAGAAAATCCCCAAAAGAAAATACTTTCATCATCATTCAACACTTTCACCACACACATACATAATCACTGTCTTTGCAGAGGAGCTCAGATCGACAGCTGAGAATTGTCCCTCCCAGCTGTCACTATCTCAGACCCTCCTTTAAAGTGCAGGCATTGTACTTCCCATTTCCAGGACTCAAGTCCAACTAAATCAATTAACTGGTTTCCCTGAATCCCTTCACAAAATGTTACCCTGCTCACACTCCAACAGATCGTCATGTCCCAAAACCATTCATCTCCATTCACTCCTATCTAACACGCTCACACATGCTTGCTGGAAGTCCAAGCCCTCGCCCACAATACGTCCTTTACCCTTCCCTCCAACCTTTCTAGGACGACCCCTACCCCACCTTCCTTCCCTACAGATTTATACGCTCTCCAAGTCATTCTACTTTGATCCATTCTCTCAAAATGACCAAACCACCTCAACAACCCTCTTCAGCCCTCTGACAAATACTTTTAGTAACTCCACACCTTCTCCTAATTTCCACATTCGAATTTTCTGCATAATATTTACACCACACATTGCCCTTAGACAGGACATCTCCACTGCCTCCAGCCTCCTCCTCGCTGCAGCATTTGCAACCCATGCTTCACACCCATAAAGAGTGTTGGTACGACTATACTTTCGTACATTCCTTCTTTGCCCCCATGGATAACGTTTTTGTCTCCACAGATACCTCAACGCACCACTCACCTTTTTCCTTCATCAATTCTATGGTTAACCTCATCCTTCATAAACCCATCCGCTGACACGTCAACTCCCAAATATCTGAAAACATTTACTTCTTCCATAATCCCTCTCTCCAATGTGATATCCAATTTTTCTTTATTTAAATCGTTTGATACCCTCATCACCTTACTCTTATCTATGTTCACTTTCAACTTTCTACCTTTACACACTCTCTCAAACTCGTCCACTAAACTTTGCAACTTTTCTTTAGAATCTCCCATAAGCACAGTATCATCAGCAAAAAGTAACTGTGTCAACTCCCATTTTGCATTTAATTCTCCAAAATTTAATCCCATCCCTCTCCCCAACACCCTAGCATTTACTTCTTTTACAACCCCATCTATAAATATATTAAACAACCATGGTGACATTACACATCCCTGTCTAAGACCTACTTTTACTGGGAAGTAATCTCCTCTCTCCTACCACCCTAACCTGAGCCTCACTATCCTCATAAAAACTCTTACAGCCTTCAGTAACTTACTACCTATTCCATACACTTGCAACATTTGCCACATTGCTCCCCTATCCACTCTATCATATGCCTTTTCTAAATCCATAAATGCAATAAAATAAAAACTTCTCTACCTTTATCTAAATACTGTTCACATATATGCTTCACTGTAAACACTTGATCTACACATCCCCTACCCACTCTAAAGCCTCCTTGCTCATCCGCAATCCTACTCTCTGTCTTACCTCTAATTCTTTCAAAAATAACCCTGCCATACACTTTACCTGGTATACTCAGTAAACTTATTCCCCTATAATTTTTACACTCTCTTTTATCCCCCTTCCCTTTATATAAAGGAACTATACATGCTCTCTGCCAATCCCTAGGTACCTTCCCCTCTTTCATACATTTATTAAACAAAAATACCAACCACTCCAGCACTATATCCCCCCCTGCTTTTAACATTTCTGTCATGATTCCGTCAATTCCAGCTGCTTTACCCCCTTTCATTCTACGTAATGCCTCACGCACCTCCCCCACACTCACATCCTGCTCTTCTTCACTCCTAAACGATGTTGTACCTCCCTGACCAGTACATGAAATTACCGCCTCCCTTTTTTCATCGACATTTAAAAGTTCCTCAAAATATTCCCGCCATCTACCCAATACCTCCAGCTCCCCATCTACTAACTCCCCTACTCTGTTTTTAACTGACAAATTATATTAAATACGGTAATAAAAAAAACTGGACTTAATATCTGACCTGATATCACAGAATCAATAATGGGCTGAATATGTAAAGCCAGAAGATCAGCTGCTTCAATAGCTGCCAAAGAGAGGTAGGAACTCATGTTCGGCTAAGTTCACGATTCCCTTTATGCAAAAATTTCACTGCTACAGGAAGAGCCAGAGCCATCACTCCTCGTTTGTGATAGTTCTGCAAAAAATATTGCACAATCAGTTCATAAGGTTTTGAAAAGTTTTGCTAATATGTAGAAAACAATACTGTTGAATGTTATATACAATGGACCCCCGCCTAACGAGCACCCCGGAAATCGTACAATTATGTAAGTATAATATTGTAAGTGCTTGTGGAAGTGTATTTTTGGGGGTCTGAAATAGACTAACCTATGTGACATTATTTCTTAAGGAAGTAAATTCATTAGGTAATGGCACTTGAGCAGGCTTCTGGAATGAATTTTGCTCGTTAGGTGGGGGTCCACTGTATAAAAAAATTGAAAATTATATAATTTAAAAAATCTAAGAATAAAATAATGTAACACAGATGAAGAATGTCAAACAAGAAGTGTGGAACTTATACTACACTGATAAGAGCATTAGTAACAACAAGGTATGCACAGTAATTCAAATAAATCAGTACTGATGCATTACACAGGTCAGGAAAGAATAATAGAAGAGTAAGGTTGGGAATATTATATCACTAGAGAACACGATGACTAACCGATAATTTAACGAATTTGAATTTACAACCTTATTGTAGTCAAGATGATAGATAATGTACTTCAAATGTGTACAAGAATTTCTGTGATTGAATTTATAACTAAATGATATCTTATATAAAAAAAATCTGATATGAAAAATAAAGATAAGAAGACTAAATTAACAATAAATATACAAACAAGATTCTAAAAGTAATAGATTGAAATTTAATGCAAGAACATGCAAACAATGAGTATCATTTTTAAAAGGTTGAAAAGATAATTAAATACACTGTATATGAAAGTACTGTATGAAGCTGTCTGATCTTTTGTTACCCAAAGAAGCATTATCATACAGTTAAAGGGAGTATCCTTTTTACAAATGATAGTAAATTTCTAAGGTTAAATTCATTTAACAGTAATACAGCACCTGTTGGCCAGATACATTATTCTTCCAGTGTAAAACTGTTTTATTGTCTTCTCTCTTCTTGCATTTGCATTTATATCTTTCTTAGCTTTTTTTTTGGGTGGGTACACGTCAATATCTTACACATTTTAGTTTCTACAATAAAGTGAGAGCTAATTCACATTCGACAGGCAGCCTAGAAGATGCGATTTTTGAGAAATATTTAAGTAGAGTTCCTTAAAAATAATCTTATGCAAGGAGGGTGAAATGTTTGGAATTATTATTATAATAAAAAAGAAGCACTAAACCACAGGGGTCATACAGCGGAAATGTTTGGAAATATCCAAGAAGATTTCAAGGTCACCCTTCTCAACTCCCAAAGCAATGAGGATTCTTACAAGGAATTAGAGTACCAATATGAAAAGATTAATACCAGAGGATTTGGATAGAAATAAATGCATTGTAATACTGAATATCTTACAAATTTATAATAGGGTGTTGTGGCACTAAACTTAGTAATAAAGCATTCTGGATAACAGTACATATATATATATAAAAAATAAAAAAAAAGCATTCTTCAGTAAAAATTTAACTTCAAATTATATTATACAGATTCAGAAATTGTCAAAGAACCAAGTGAGTAGCAGAAAAGCTTTTACTTTTATACTTACTATTCGTGACCTATCTTTAGTACTCTCAAATGGCTAATTCCAGAAAGCATGAAAGACATTAGACTTATCAAAACACGTGAACATGACATACATAACACACATGTAGTTCCACGGAATACTGTACTATATCACAACATGAATAACTTATGATAATACAGTGGACCCTCGGTTAACGAATACCCCGGAAATCGTGCAATTATGTAAGTATAATTTTGTAAGTTCTTGTGGAAGTTAGTTTTGGGGTCTGAAATAGACTAACCTACATGACATTATTCTTGACGTGAATACTGTCTAATGGCACTAGCAGCTTCTGCAATGAATTTCTTAATGAGTCACTGTACAGTTAATTCTTAATTAGACATACAGTGGACCCTCGGCTTTCGTTGAAAATTCTTTCCAGAATGCTGT
The DNA here is from genome assembly GCA_009830355.1 of Cherax destructor. Classification (NCBI taxonomy): domain Eukaryota; kingdom Metazoa; phylum Arthropoda; class Malacostraca; order Decapoda; family Parastacidae; genus Cherax; species Cherax destructor. The sequence goes on from WNWK01003943.1 coordinate 123,344, forward strand.
CAGAGTGTTGTTACCGAACGAATTTCTTCCCATAAGTACAAATGTAAGTTAGATTAGTCGTTTCAGACCCCCAAAAATACACTTACAAAAGCTCTTACAAAAATACACTTGCATAATTGTTCGAGTTTGGAGGTGAATGAAAACCGAGGGTCCACTGTACTGTACTACAGTGGACCCTCGGTTTTCGTTCAAAATTCTTTCCAGAATGCTGTTCAAAGTGCTGTTACTGAACGAATTTGTTCCCATAAGTACAAATGTAAGTTAGATTAGTCGTTTCAGACCCCCAAAAATACACTTATAAAAGCTCTTACAAAAATACACTTGCATAATTGTTCGAGTTTGGAGGTGAATAAAACCGAGGGTCCACTGTACTATCATTTTTCCCCTTTGTCTCACTCACTCTTGCATCAGCTATCTTCCTCAGCCACCCTCACACTTAGCAGGAGCATTCACATCTACTTCTCAGAATACAGTACATATTGTATATGACTGATTAGGGTGTCATTTATTCGTCAAATATTGCAGCACACATGACAAAAGTACACAAATTGCAAATAAAAACTGAAGAAATACCTTTTTTAAAATACACAAAGTAAATATTGGGGACTCAGCTGTACTATTTGTGCTTGCTTCATGCTAAAATATGCAAGGATTACCTAGATAAACCTGTGAATGGTGAATGTGTTTTCTTCCTCGAGTCATCCTGCTTTGGAAGGAGACGGCTGTCGAGTCAAAAAATTAATGTACGTACTGTATCTCATACCAATGATGTACAGAACTGTTCTAAAAATATTTTTGGTGCAAGTTAAAAAAAACATAGCTTTATGTAGCTGTGAATGTCTCCCATAACCTTATATATCTTGAAATACATAATGAGAGTTTCAAAATATGTAGTGTGGCTCACCAGGAAGATACAAGAGACAACATCAGAAGCAATCTTAGCATGTGGGGGGTCATGGTCACGTGTGGATGGTCGAAGGTTGTGGTTGAGACAAGTTGCAAGAGAGCCACCAGAGCTTCTGCATGCTGCTCAATACTTCCAGTTTCCCTGAAGAAAAATGCAGTGAATGCCACATTTATGTATTTTAAACAATAATATATCTCTTAAAAAATTACATAATATATTTATGACAGCAACTGATACTTTTTATTGACATTGATCTACAAAGAACTTGTACTATGGAAAAAACATTACATTACAGCTTGCTACTCACACACTATTATGAATGAAAATTCTATATTACCTACCTGATGGCAGATGTAACACGAGTAATGCATATCTCAACAACACTTTGGTCATTGTCATTTCGAGTATACTCTGGCAAGCTGGCAATTTCTAAAATTTTATTTACAACATCAGTGAGATCGTTGACAATCAAGTGGTCAGATACATTAAATAAATCACCAGCCTGTGAAAACAAAAAAACAAGTCTTAAATACAAAATTCATATGTACCCAAAGAAAGGTACAGTTATACTGTACATATATCATCATTAAACATTAAATTCAAAGTCCCTAAGACATAGATAAAAACCACTAACAACAGAGCCCATGTCATTTTTTACAGATGATTCTAAAACATTAAAATATGCTGTATGTTCACAGGTGAAAAATTCCAAATTCTTTGATACAAAAAAATGGTGACCCAATGTCTCACAGGAGGGTCACTTGACACACCTAGGACAGTGGAGGGTAACCTATTTAACCCTTAAACTGTCAAAACGTAGATCTACGTTCAAAGCGCTTCGCACACGAACGTAGATTTACGTCCATTTTTACATGCTTTCTTATGTGAAAAAACGTAGTTTGGAGTGCTACACCCACAAAAGTACAGTGGACCCCCGAGTAACATAAAAACTTCATTCCAGAAAGCCAGCTCAAGTGCCATTACCGAACGAATTTACTCCCTTAAGGAATAATGTCACGTGGGTTAGTCTATTTCAGACCCCCAAAAATACACTTCCACAAGCAGTTACAATATTATACATACATAATTGTACAATTTCCGTGGTATTCGTTACTCGGGGGTCCACTGTAGATCTACGTTTGAACAATTTAAGGGTTAAGTGTGTGTGCCAAATTCGGCCAAATCTTTGATTCAAAATTTTCTCATGTGCCAACTGAAATTTATTGGAACATATTATTTGGTCTTTTAAGTATTGTGACAAAATTTTCAAATAATCAAAACTCACACCGTATCGGTAAAATCAGAGAATACTGTAAGAATGATTTTGTAAACCATGATATTGAATGAATGGAATATATTGTGACAATTTTTACTTAACCCTTTCAGGGTCCATGCCGTAGTTCTACGGCTTTGAGTTCAGGGTCCAAACCGTAGTTCTACGTCATGAGCTCAGCTCACTCAGATAAGCTTTGAGCGGCAAATTTGGGCCTAGATATGAGAGAATACATCTATGTGGTAAGTGTGCACCACAGAAATCAAATCCTGCAGCACACAGTGCATAATGAGAGAAAAAAAACTGAAACCGCAATTTTCGATTAAAACAGCGACTTTGCAGTGTTTTTTCGTATACTTTGTATAGTTGTATTTGAGATTTCTTGGTCTCATTTGATAGAATGGAAGATATTTTACAGATATAGAGATGATTTTGATTGGTTTCAGTATTGCAAATGGCTTGAAACTGAGCTCAAAATAGCGGAAATGTTAAATTTTTGCCTATGTTCAAGAGTAAACAAATGACCTCACACGTCTAATACGCGCCAGCTGGTGGGTCTAATATATGTTCACAAATGTGGTGATATTATTTGTACAATTATTACAATATTGCATAAGAGTAAATCTTCCATTTTTTGGTTTGAATAAAAATTCATTATGTGAATAAAAAATCAAAATGGAATTCATTTGTAAAGACTGAAAACGTAACTAATGAACAGAGGAAATGTTAGTTTAGTGCCAGGAATGCCTGCATTGTTTATTCTGCACCCTATTTTGAAATTGGAATATTTTGAACTTTGAGTTAAATTGGCTAAATTACCAATTTCCAATCACATTATTTTGTAGTTGAAACAGTTGACTGGGCGATTTCTTGTGCTCAGTCAATAGAATAGAAGAAATACTAGTGAAATAGCTAAGAATTTAGTCGACTGGAATAATGTAATTGACCTAAAATGGGAGTCAAAGTCGGCAAAATAGCCGATGCGTAAATATCGCTGACACATCAAAATTGCAGAGCATAATTTCGTCAATTTTCAATAAAATTTTGTACTTTTTGTTTTATTACCTTCAGAAAAAGAGTCTCTACCATTTCACAAGAAAAAATAAGAATTTTTTTTTTTTTAAATTATTGGACACTGGCGCACCCCTTCCAAAAATGGCCTTGGACCCTGAAAGGGTTAAAGGTCGCTCTTCCCTGTTGATAGCGTGGATAATTTTGAACAGCCTTTAAATGTATTTCTAGCTGCAATATACAGTGGACCCCGAGTTTCGAAAGGTTCTTACTTCGTAAACATCGTGTTCGTAAGCTTTTACGACTTCGAGAATCGTAAAACCGCTTGTGTTTCGTAACGTATTAGACCTGTCCGCCTGCTCCGCGCCTGCGCGGGACGCAGGACGCCGCCAGTGAAGCGTTGTTTACCATTGAGAGAACATTACCTAGTGCGCTCTTTCAAACATTCACACTACATTTGGTGTTTTTTTGGTGCTTTAGTGATTGTCACTGTGAAATAAGTCACCATGGGTCCAAAGAAGCTTCCTAGTGGCACCCTGTGGTAGCTCCACTGTACATCCACACAATTTAAAAATGTCATTTTTAGCATCAGCAAAAGAGTAAACAATAATTTGATTTATTTATTACATCAGTTAGGTTTCTCATGTTTTTCCAATACATTACAATTCTGAATGACAATCGTTTTACTTGACTATAACACAACAAAATGATACAAAATTAAAGATATTCTTTTACTGATTTTTAATCCCTTACGAATTATACATAAAAATCACATAAAACACAGTATAATTATTTCACTTACAAAGCTACATATTATATTAAACAGAAGTGAATATTTACCATTTTATCAGAAAACATCAAATCAAAACTTGAGAGAGAAAAATTGTGGACCTTTTATTTATTTACCATCAATGAGACTTCTGCTGCTGCATCACTGATGACAGATAATGTATATCAGGCTTATATTTTGTAATCTTGAGAGATATGCATACGCTATTAGTTTCATCCGTAAGGCTACTCCTATTACGAGACTTAACAAAGTTCATCACTGAAAACAACGATTCACAAGAATAAGTAGATGAAAAAACGGATAGTAATGCTGTTGCAAGGTTCTTCAGACAGACAAAATTTTGTGGAATAGTATTCCAAGTCCTTAATACCTCATATTCCGCATTTCTCTCTCTTACTCCCGTCTCTAATCGCTCCTTTTCAATATTTTCCAAGTTAGCTCTAAGGTCAACAAATTTCTGTCTCCAAATTGAGCTACTTTGAAATTCAATCAACTGCATTTCAAAATCATCCATATCTATCCATGAAAATATCTGCAAGTTTAGTTCATCCAGTTTTATACTGTCTGGAAACTTAGTATCTTCAAGTTCTGTGAACTTAGCAAATCTTGTAGAGAACTGCTCAACAGTTGACTCAATGATGTTTAAAAATAGTGTTTGAAGACATTGGCTGTCTGTTTAGTCATCCTTTGAGAGATCATTGATGTACTATCTCTTTAGGTTTGGAAAGTATCTAAACCTCTCGCTATCTACATACATATATCCCTCTTAAAATCCCCTAGCTTCATTTCAAATGCCTTTATGTAATCAAACATAACATCAAGTGTCTTACCAGAGCCCTGTAATTTAATGTTCAAATCATTTAAATGTTCGCAAAAATCTGAAAAAAAAAAACACCAGTTTACAAACCCACACAATATCAGACATTTCTTTATAAGACACTTGTTGATTACTCAAAAAGAGATTTATCTCATCCAGGCATTCAACAAATCATTTCAAAACAAAATCTCGACTAAGCCAATGAACATTGTTGTACATTGTTAGTCCTTTGTACACAGAATCCACCTCCTTCAATAAATTCTGAAGTTGTCTTTTATTCAAAGCACGTGCAGAAATGTAATTAACAATCTTGGAGACTGTTTGCATCACTTCTTGAAGTTCTTTTAGACCAGCTTTTGCACATAAAGCCTCCTCGTGTATGATGCAATGAAAGCCTATCAGTGGATGACCAACATCTTTTGCAAACAGATTTACAAATCCTGCTTCCTTACCAATCATGCTGGGTGCACCATCTGTTGTAACGGATACTACTTTTGAAATGTCAATTTGTCGAATAGATAATTCATTCATAACTGCTTTACATATTTCAGCCCCAGTGGTACGCTCAAGTAGCGTTACACAATTAATCATCTCTTCGCATACTTCGTCACCACTACAAAATTGAGAAAAAATTGCTAGCCTAGCTGATGATGTAATGTCTGTGCTTTCATCAACACAGATAGAAAAGAACTTGCATGAAGCCAAATTCTTTGTTAATTGTTCTGCTGCATTCCTTTCTAGCTTAAGTATCTTATCCTTAATTGTTTTTCTACTCACAGACAAATCTTTAATGTGCTGAATAATCTTTTCCTTTTCTGAAAGATTGTCAAAAAGGAAAGGAGCACATTCTAACCATGCTTCTTTAATATACTCCCATCACTAAGTGGCTTTCCATGTTGAGCAATAACTTTGGAGACCTCAAAGCTAGCAGCAACTAAGTTGGAACTAGGCCTACCCAAAATATATTTCCTCAAAGTATCAGAATGTTTTTTTGTCTTGCTCAGTTCACGAAAAATCAATTCCCTTTGTTCTTGCTCAGTTTTCTTGCTTAGTTTTTATGAATAGTTTCAAAATGTCTCTTCACAGAAGTCCTACAAACAACTGATTCAGAACAGAAAATACATAATGCTTTATTATCTTTCTTAATCATGCCAATTTTTTCATTCGAGTATTCTTTAAATTCTCTAATATCCTCTTCATTTGAATAACATCATTTCTTGGCTGGTGGTCATGACATCCTGTACAATCTGTAAAGGGTAGAATGCAAATAGAATTTGTAATAATGATATACGTACAGTGGACCCCCGGATTTCGTCAATAATTCTTTCCAGAAGGCTGTTCGAATGCCGTTACTGAACGAATTTGTTCCCATAAGGACAAATGTAAATTAGATTAGTCTGTTTCAGATCCCCAAAAATACACTTACAAAAGCACTTACAAAAATACACTTACATAATTGTTTGAGTTGGGAGCAGTACGAAATCCGGGGGTCCACTGTATGTACATAGTATATTAATTGTAAATATGAAAATAGGAGGGAAAACCGCCATTGTGGTTAGTAGTACGAACTGTACAATGAAGGTTAAACTGAAATCAGGCCATGTAAAGTAGCACCTGATTAATGTTACCCACACAATTTCACGAAAAGTGGTGGAATAATCTTTCGAATCGACGGACTATTTCCCCGCTTTTCTTGGAACGAACACGTGATAAATGTCACTATTTTTGAGATGAGACCAGAGGTTCACGTGCGGAAAGAAGTCGTTGGCGTGCCAGGTTTGGCACATGCCAAGGGTTGCCCTCCCCTGCCCTAGGATGACCCATACTGTGGAGTGACAACCACTACTGATGGAGACTGTTAGAACAAGAATTGGACTTCACAAAAAAGGTAAATCTCTCAAATTCCTTGAATAAAGAGTCACTTCACCATGGAAAGGGACCTTCCTTGAAGGGAGAAGTAAGTGAAGCAAGTTTTTTTTTTTTTGAGAGAGGGATTTTACATGCTATTCGTGTTTGCTAATACAGTGGTACCCTGAGTTTGTACTGCTCCCAACTCGAACAATTATGTAAGTGTATTATTGTAAGTGCTTTTATAAGTGTATTTTTGGGGGTCTGAAACAAGACTAATCTAATTTACATTATTCCTTATGGGAACAAATTCGTTGGGTAACGGCACTCGAACAGCCTTCTGGAACGAATAAAGTACGAAACTCAGGGTACCACTGTATCTATAAAGGAGTTCAGGGAAACCAGTAAGCTGAACCAGAATTTTGAGGAAGTAACTACAGTGGTACCCCGACTTACGATATTTTTTCATTCCAGAATGCTGTTCAAGTGCCATTACCAAACGAATTTATCTCCATAAGAAATTATGTAAAATAGACTAGTCCTTTTAGACCCCAAATTAGCACTTACAAAAGCATTTAAAAAATCAACTTATCATAAAGGTGTGTTTGGGGACCATCGTAAGTCGGGTACACTGTATTATGCCTGCACTGGAGTTCAGTGGGTCACAGGATCACAATGTCAGAGCACTTTTCAAAAGAAAGACAGCTTGGAAGCAAGCGATAATTAACGGTTTTTCTTCTTTGAGTCACCTTGCTTTTGTGTGAAATGGCCCATGTGCTTAGATAAAATAAGAGTACATACTCTTATGTTTATAAATGAAGGTAATTTAAAATAAAATATTACATCAGCACAAGTTTTCCTTTATTATTATTATAGAATCAAATAAAGCACTAAACCGACAAGGGTCATGCAGTCCTTTCAGAAAAAGAAATTTAACTTACTTTTGAGAGATCCTTGTGCGAGAGGACTTGTGTGAAGAGTTCGTGCATTTTGATACATTAACTGCATGTCAACTGTTAGTTTTGTACATTGCACATTTATCTGCAAAAATAACAGTAAACTAACAATTAGAAAAATTAAAAATCAATATCCAATAATGTTACTAGCACAAGACACTAATATCTATTATCTTATTTATGACAAATAAAGAGAATAAATCTTGTTCTGTATATTTGTGCCTTTGCTCAAAAATAAATTTCTGAAAACAAATTGCCTGTTACCCAATGCCTATTGAAAGCTCTGCATGTTGCCTGACAAACCAGATGTAACTTTCAAAGGAGGGAAATACAATTCTTAGGCAAAATAATTTTTTTGTAATATTTAACTGCATTAACATAAGGTTAAAAGAATGACTTAACATGAAAATGCTATTTTTTTTTTTTAACAGGAAAATTATGTACTGCCAATGTCCACATCTGCAATATGTAAATTAAAAATAATAAAAACCATAAATAGCAATATTAATGTACAAATTACATTCACTGAACTCATTGCCTGGAGGAACGGGAGACATCAGGTTCAATCCAAGGAAAGGACGGAAAGGTTCAATTCCTTCGTTCAAGAGCCCTGAACCAGCATCAAAAAACCTTCCTTCAGGATAAAGTAATGTCTATCAAGCTATCATATGGACTAATGGCACTATTTAAAAAAAAAAAAAAAAAGGCTGCTGCTGTTGGAGGCCTGCTGGACCACATATCCATTACAGCTTGGTTTATTTGGCACTTGGAGATGCTGAATGAGTTTCCTCTTGAAGACCTCTATGCTTGTCCCAGCAGTTTTTCCAACATCATATCAAAATATTAAACTCACAGATGTTAATACAGTATTTACTTATTGTGCCCATAATACCCACCCATGCCCTTTAGTAGATTTATTTTACATAGAGGGGAAAATGGCAAGTGGTGCACAGAGGAGTCTGTGGAGACAAAGAACTTTGTCCATGGAAGCAAAGAGGGGAACGTATGAGAGTATAGTTATACCAACTCTCTTATAGGGGTGTGAAGCATGGGTAGTAAATGTTGCACCAAGGAGAAGGCTGGAGGCAGCAGAGATGTCGTGTCTGAGGGCAATGTGTGGGGCGAATACAATGCAGAGAATTCGAAGTTTGGAAATTAGGAGGTGGTGCGGGATTACCAAAACTATTATCCAGAGGGCTGAGGTGGTGTTGTTGAGGTGGTTCGGACATGTGAAGAGGATGGAACAAAATAGAATGACTGAGAATGTATAAATATACAGTCGACCATGATTTACTGCTCACAAAATTAGCACACTATGGTATAAGGGGGCACCCACTCAACTACCTAAAATCATACCTCACCAACAGAAGCCAATACGTGCACACAAATGGAGCGAACTCTTCCACACAACCAATTACAGTCGGAGTCCCTCAAGGAAGTGTCCTGGGGCCACTCCTATTCCTCATTTACATAAATGACCTACCGAATGCATCACAACTACTCAAACCCATTTTATTTGCAGATGACACAACATATGTCTTCTCTCACCCAAATCCAGTTATACTGGCCAACACTGTTAATGCCGAATTACAGAAAATATCAACATGGATGACGACTAACAAGCTTACTCTCAATACTGACAAGACCTACTTCATACAGTTTGGAAGCAAAGCCACAAATGTTCCATTAACATAACACTTAATGGTACACCCATCACAAGACTCACAGAGGGAAAATTCCTAGGAATCCACCTTGACAGTAGCCTTAAATTCCAAACACATATACAACAAATTTCCAAGAAAATCTCGAAGACAGTAGGCATATTATCAAAGATACGCTATTATGTACCTCAATCAGCTCTCCTTGCACTATATCATTCACTTATCTACCCGTATCTCACCCATGGAATCTGTGCATGGGGATCAACAACGTTAAATCACCTTAGACCACTCATAACACAACAAAAAGCCGCAGTCAGAATGATAACAAATTCCCACTCTAGACAGCATACTCCACCAATATTCAAAAGTCTCAAACTACTCACCGTAAAGAACATTCATACTTACTCTTGTGCCTACTACATATATAAAACTTTACACTCTAATATAAACCCTCTGCTCAAAACTCTCCTCACCAACTTTAATAGGACCCATGACCACAACACACGACACAGATCACTTTTTGATATACCCCGTGTTCATATCAACCTATGTAAAAATTCTATGCACATAAAGGGCCCCAGAATCTGGAATTCATTACCAGTAAATATTAAGATAATCTTGTCTGAAAATCAATTTAAGACTCAACTCAAAACCACCTACTCACCCAAACCTAAATGATCATACTATAAACTACTTTGAAAAATGCTCATTGTTACTTTCCTATACGATAATCTCAATTTTTAATAATATGTTACTATTACGTTACCCCTACTCATATTATAAGTTAATGTCAAAAATGCTCAATGTTATTTTCCTTAAGATAATCTCAATTCCATATTATCATTCAAGAATCTTAACACCTGTAACAATCTAAGATCTAATATCATATAATAATTTAAACAGTAAAATTTCATCATATTGTAATTTTGAAAATAATTTTGAACTAGAATAAACTCAATAAATTTCTCTAATATTAAGTACATAGTTTTTAAGGACTAGAATAAGCTGCCCCTAATGCCATGGCATGTCAGTGGCTCTCCTTGCACTCAATTTACATTGTAACTTCCGATACCCATGTAATCTGCAATGAAATAAAATTTGTTTGTTTGTTTGTTTTGATATGTACTGGAGGGAGGTGGGGTAGGGGTCAGCCTAGGAAAGGTTGGAGAAAGGGGGTAAAGGAGGTTTGTGTGCGAGAGGCTTATACTTCCAGCAAGCATGCGTGAGTGTGTTAGATAGGAGCGAATGGAGAAAAATGGTTTTTAGGACTTGACGTGCTGTTGGAGTCTGAGCAAGGTAACAATTATAAAGGGATTTAGAGAGACCGGCAGGCCGGACTTGAGTCCTGGAGATGGGAAGTACAGTGCCAGCACTCTGAAGGAGGGGTGTTAATGTTGCAGTTTTATAACTGTAGTGTAAGCGCACCTCTGGCAAGACAGTGATGGAGTGAATGATGGTGAAAGTTTTTCTTTTTCGGGCCATCCTACCTTGGTGGGAAATGGCCAATGTGTTAATAAAAAAAAATTATATGTGCTGTACAGTATACAGTACAGTACTATATACAGTACACACCTTGAACTGATTTCCTGAAGTTTTCAACCTGCAAGCCCAGCCTAATGCTAGGCTTCCTTAAATGCAAACTTGGGATTCAAGACAAAATTATGTTCACTGCTCTTCTAGAAGTTATGTTAATTATGTACCCTTGTTAGGAGAGATTCTGTTACGCTAATTTTAATTTGGGTTATCACTAATTCTAGCTTATTCTTTTGTCTGCCATGCAAACCCCAGGTTCATCCTTCAAAAAGCATTTTTGCAAGTTGATTAATAAGAAAATACAGTGGTACCTCGGTTAACGATATTTTTTCGTTCCAGAATGCTGTTCAAGTGCCATTACCAAACGCATTTATCCCCATAAGGAATGATGTAAAATAGACTAGTCCTTTTAGACCCCCAAAAACACACTTACAAAAGCATTTAAAAAAATAAACTTACATAAAAGGGCGAGTTTGGGGACCATCGTTAACCGAGGTACCACTGTATGTGAAAGCTTAATAATTGATTGATAAAAAATACCTACTGTCAAGAGGAACTTATTTGCTAAGGACTTACTAAAATTCACTGCATAATATGGGCTTTACAATAGGTACAGCATGGTATATACTAAAGTTGTATTTAGCCATATAGAGTAATGAATTTTTAAGTGAAATTATTACTACTTAACCAAATAAAACCTAAACCACACAAGCTCAAAAAATTGAAATAGCAAATGCTGCAATTATTAACAACAGTGACTGCATGCAATTATTAACCCATATAGTAAAGGGTCTTTGAGGTTAAGCTAGGTTAGCCTACATTAGGTTAGGTTCAGTTGGAGTATGTAGATTCTTCTTCTTTCTTCTTGATTCGCCGGTACTGCCAGCCCAGGTCTCTGCAAGTTGGCAACCCAGCCTTGGCTCCCTATTGTGGGAGTGTCTGAGACGTGTGTCTGCCATGGGAGGAGGTACAAGTACCTCCTCATCTTCTGGGACCAGCCAGCTGTCCCCAGGCCTAGCCCTAGCTCAGAGGGAGAAGCTAGGCAACTTGGGCTGCCACAAACCTCGCCCCACTGGGCTCAAAGAGTGTGGCAGCTACACAGCAGCAGACGATGTCAGGTGTAAAGGCAGCAAGCACTACAGGATCTTTTTGGAGCCACACCCCAGCTTTGAACCGAAGCCCGAGAGCTGGGGAAGCTCAAGAATGCCTCTTGCTGTGTGTGTAACTGCTGCTGCTACTTCACTGGTCTGTTGCACTCTCTCATATGTAGATTATGCTAGACAAAAGCCAAGCAATGTGAAAGTGTAGTGTTTAATACAGACCAGACAGTGAGACCATACCATACCATTTAAATTTTTAATTTAAATTTGTTGAAATGTGTCATTTTTGTGCTGTTGTATCTATAATAACTATATGAATTATAGTTAATATATCTATAATAACTTTATGAATTATCTGGTTCAAAATATAAAATTACAGTTGTACCTCTACTTACGAGCAAAATTCGTTCCAGTCGGCTATTCAAGTGCCGATACGAAGGAATTTTTTCACATAAGAAATAATGAAAATTAGGTTAACCCTTTCAGGGTCCAAGGCCATTTTTGGAAGGGGTGCACCAGTGTCCAAGAATTTAAAAAAAAAAAAATTGCTTATTTTTTCTTATGAAATGGTAGAGAATCTTTTTCTGAAGGTAATAAAACAAAAAGTACAAAATTTGATTGAAAATTGACGAAATTATGCTCTCGCGAATTTTGATGTGTCAGCGATATTTAACCCTTTGACTGTTTCGGTCGTATATATACATCTTACGAGCCACTGTTTCGGACATATATATACTCACAAATTCTAGCGGCTTCAAATCAAGCGGGAGAAAGCTGGTAGGACCACATATGAGAGAATGGGTCTGTGTGGTCAGTGTGCACTGTATGAAAAAAATCCTGCAGCACGCAGTGCATGAGAGAAAAAAACTCGACCGTAATTTTTGGATTAAAACGCCGTCTTTGAGGTGTATTTTCGTATAGTATTTATGGTTGTATTCTCTTTTTTATGATCTCATTTGATAGAATGTACAACATACTACAGAAATATAGATGATTTTGATTAGTTTCATGATGAAAACGACCTTGAAATTGAGCTCAAAGTAGGGAAATGTTCTATTTTTGCAAATGTTCAAGAGTAAACAAATCACGCCACGTATCCAATACACATCATTTGGTGAGTCTAATATTCTTTCACAAGTGCACTGATATTATTTATACCATTTTTACAATAATGCAATAGTCTGCATAACAGTAAATCTTCTATTTTTTGTGTGAATAAAAAATCAAAATAGAAAGCTAGAGTAATATAAGAGGGGCCTAAAGACGTGACTAATGAACAGATAACATCTTATTTTAGTGCCAGGAATGTCTGCATTGTTTATTCTGGACCCTATTTTGAAATTGACAACTTTTTATTTTGCATGAAATTGGCCAAATTGCTAATTTCTGACCACTTATTGGGAGTTGAAATCGTAATCGTGGTTTCTTGTACAGTGGACCCGAGTTTCGTAACCGAATCGTACATTTATGGTATAATATTGTAAGTGCTTGTGGAAAAGTATTTTGGGGTCTGAAATAGACTAACCTACGGCATTTTCTTAAGGAAAATTCATTCGGTAATGGCACTTGAGCAGACTTCAGGAGTAAAGTTTTTACGAAACTCGGGGGTCCACTGTACTCAATAGATAGAACAAATGGAGTTCTAAAGAAATAGCTATGAGTTTTGTCGACTGGAACAATGGAATTGGCCGAAAATAGGGCTCAAAGTCGGCGAAATTGCCGATGCGTATATATCGCCGAGATCACTAACTTCACGAGAGCGTAACTCCGTAGTTTTCAATCAAATTTCATACTTTTGTGTCATTATCATCGGGAAAAGATTCCCTATCGTTTCATAAGAATTTTTTTTTTTTTTTTTTAAATTTTGAGACAAGAGGATTAGGGGTTGCGACAGTCAAAGGGTTAAGCATCGGCAATTTTGCCGACTTTGACTCCCATTTTAGGCCAATTACATTATTCCAGTCTACCAAATTCTTAGTTATTTCACTAGTATTACTTCTATTCTATCGACTGAGCAAAAGAATTCGCCCAGTCAATTTAACTCAAAGTTCAAAATATTCCAATTTCAAAATAAGGTGCAGAATAAACAATGCAGGCATTTCTGGCACTAAACTAACATTTCCTCTGTTCATTAGTTACGTTTTCAGTCTACAAATTAATTCCATTTTGATTTTTTATTCATATAATAATTTTTATTCAAACCAAAAAATGGAAGATTTACTGTTATGCAATATTGTAATAATTGTACAAATAATATCACCACATTTGTGAACGTATATTAGACCCACCAGCTGGCGCGTATTAGACGTGTGAGGTCATTTGTTTACTCTTCAACATTGGCAAAAATTTAACATTTCCGCTACTTTGAGCTCAGTTTCAAGCCATTTCCAGTACTAAAACCAATCAAAATCATCTCTATATCTGTAATATATCTTCCATTCTATCAAATAAGACCAAGAAATCACAAATACAACTATAAAAATGATACAAAAAAAACACTGCAAAGTCGCTGTTTTAATCGAAAATTACGGTTTCAGTTTTTTTTTCTCATTATGCACTGTGTCCTGCAGGATTTGTTTTATGTGGTGCACACTTACCACAGTAGATGTATTCTCTCATATCTAGGCCCAAATTTACCGCTCAAAGCTTATCTGAGTGAGCTGAGCTCATGACGTAGAACTACGGTTTGGACCCTGAAAGGGTTAATCCATTTCAGACTCCTAAAAATACACTTACAAAAGGCACCTACAAAAATACACTTGCATAATTGTTCGAGTTGGGAGCTGCTCATAAGTAGACGTACCACTGTATTTATATGTACTGCAATCCCTTTGTATATAAAGCATAAAAGACAATACCATGCCTTGAAAATTCACAAATAAGCTGAACTTAGGAAACTAAGTTTGTGGTATAGCTTCCTCTCTTAAGTTTTGTTTTTATACAAATCCCTTGGTATATATAGTTACCTAAATAAACAGCTAAACTAATACTCAAGACTGTGAAAGTAATTCTTACATTCTTTATGTGTATACTTTCATACAGCATAAATTAGTGGAATACTGCCATAAAATAACTATATAATCAACAAGTGTACTTCAGTGATTTCAAAAGATTTTCTTATGAGTAAATACCAGAATATACTTGGTTAAAAAATTATTGTATTTCATGAAGCGCTAAACCTGAATGGGTAATTTAACACTAGGAGTGATAAAGGCTCAATCGTCCATCCATTATTTATGGCCTGTCTTACATCAGTCAAGCTGATGAACTGTAAAAAAAATTAACTTCATTCAAGGTAATTTATTTTTCTTTTACATATTGCTATGTAAATTTTCTACAGTGTTTGCATTAAGTACAAGGTTATACAGTATTACATCATACAATGGTAAAAATTATTGATATTTAACCCACTGGCACATGAGAAAACCTTCTTGGCATGTGGCATTCACTTCAGTCCCAACATTTTTTGGTAACAGTAGATGATTACTTCTCAGCAATTTTAGTCAGTAATTATGGTCTGAATTACACATTAAACCAATTTACAGTAGATATTTTTTTTATTGTGCAACCTAATCTAACCTAACAAAACCCACCAAACCTAACCTAAAGTAACCAACTTCACTATCAACTGATGTGCAAGTCTGTTTACAGTCTGCCAGGAGCATCACATACCGAATTGCTTGACAAAGACATGCTTCATAAACTAAAGAAGTGTGCTATTTTTGCTAATGCAGGCATACCTAAATATGGCACTAGCTTTACAACATTTTCCTAATATGGTGGGAAACGGCCGATGTGTCAATAAAAAATAATTTTTGGTGGTGTTTCTGCGGTGACACACACATCACCTAACTGGCTCGCCAAACGGTTAGCACAGTAGTGAACTCAGGAAAAATTTTGAAAGAAATTTAAAGTGCTATTACAGTGAACATGAAAGTATTAAGAAAGGGACATTGTCTTATTGCCAATATGGAGAAAGTTTTATAGTGGTCTGGATAGATCATCAAACCATAAGCAAGGATGAAAATATTTTAAGGTTAGTATGTAATATAATACTGCAATCTTTTTTCTTTTGCATCATTTTTTTTAGGTCTAGTGCTACTGTGTACTTAATAATATAATGTAAGCATGTTTCTGATCTTTTATATAAACTGGCAAGTGAAAAAAAGGCCGTGATTTGCTTTTCAGTGATATTCGCTTTTGGCAGTGGTCTGGAACCTAACCCGCTGTATTATTGAGGTATGCCTGCATCTCCCAAAAATAACAATTCCTACAAAAATACTTATTCTGTGGTGTACACAAGTTACATGTATTATAATTGCATGTATTATAAATTTCACTGAGTAATAGTCCTTATCCTTTGCCTAACTTTAAAACAAACAGAAAGCAATAATACAGTGGACCCCCGGTTATCGACCTGCTCCCAACTCGAACAATTATGTAAGTGTATTTTTGTAAGTGCTTTTGTAAGTGTATTTTTGTAAGTGCTTTTGTAAGTATATTTTTAGGGGTATAAACAGACTAATCTAATTTACATTATTCCTTATGGGAATAAATTCGTTCGGTAACGGCACTCGAACAGCATTCTGGAATGAATTATGGCCGATAACCGGGGTCCACTGTATATAGCTACAGTAAGATAACCATAATACATAAAGACTGGCCAACCCTCACCTAGGATAACAAAGTTCATGATTCATACTTTACAATCCTCTCTACAAGTATTATGCATTATGTTCTTAGCTCACACACTGAGGAACCAGTGATCACTCCCCAGCACAGGTGAAACACAGGGCATGTTTAATTATACCTGCTGCCCCTGTTAGCCTAGCAGTAAGTAGGTACCTGAGTTAGTTGATTGGGGGGGGTATTATTCTGGGGAGAGAGGATTAAATGATCCCAATAGAAATCAGGCAATCTCCAATGACACACTGACTCAGTTGTGTTATCCTGGGTGGCTAACACTCCAGGTTAAAATACACAAAATACTGCCTTAACCACTTAACCCAAAATATAATTGATAATCATGTGGAAGCCTGGTGGCAACACTCTCGCCTCACACACTGAGTGTCCATGGCTCGATCCCCGGCAAGGGTGGAAACATTGGCTTTGTTTCCTCACACCTGCTGTCTTGTTCACCTAGCAAGCAAGTAGGTTAGTCGACTGGTGTGGGTCGCATCCTGGGAGACAAGACTGCAGGACCACAATGGAAATAAGACAAGTCTTTCAATGACGTACTGACTTTCTCGGGTTATTCTAGGTGGCTAACCCTCCAGGGTTAAAAATCCTAACAAAAAATCAACATCTGGAGTGAGAGATATGGAGAAAGTGTAAATAAACCCAGTGAGGAGCAGGGTGCGTGGGACAATCGGAGCACTGTATTAACATCCGGGGTCCCAGACTATTCAACATCTTACCAGAAGATATCAAACACGGCTGGAACCAGTGTAGAGCCTTCAAGAGGAAACTGACAAATATCTCACCAGGTGCCAGATCAACCAGGCTGTGATGGATATGTGGGGCAGCGGGCTCCAGCAGCAACAGCCTGGTTGACCAGGCAGCACCAGACGAGCCTGGCCCATGGCCGGGCTCAGAGGTAGATACTCTAAACTCTTCAAAGGTATATCAAAGGTATACCCCATTTCCAAGGGAATGGGAGATAATCAGGTTTGTACCAAGGGAAAGATAGGTCCAATTTCTTGGATCAGGAGCTCTTCACTTACAATGGAAATAAGTCACTTTGTCTGACTTTTATGGGTTATCAGGTATTTTACACTATGTATGATAATTGTACTTACTAAAAACAATTCCATAAAAGGTCATAAATATGGGAGAAACAAAGCCAGCCAGATATATTACATATTAAATACTCTACACTGGAACACCATAAACAAAGATATGCTTCTCAGGTTACAAATAATTAGGAAAAGACAATTATAAGTTCAGTGACTTTGAAGTAACCAACCACTCGTTCTTCACCAGCCAGAAACTACCACCTGCCTAACTCTAGTTACTATCTCTACCCTAAATTGTCACACACAAGCCTCATTAATCTCCATATTACTTCATCTCAAGCCACAAGAAGCAATATATCGGGTGTGTTTCATACTAACAATAGTAATGTCACATAAACTAGCACACTGCTGCCATATTGTCAACAAACTTCAAATCAGAGTCTAAACCACCTCTCATAATTGCTTGTAAAACACTTGAATGGAGTCATTTCTCCATTAAAATTAACCCAAACATCAGGTAAAAAAATTGTGTTTGGTTTAGTTGACAACAGAGTGTATTATAGGGGTTGTTAAGAAGAGTTAAGAGAGTGTTGTATATGACTGGTGTTGAGGACCGCACCTGTTGAGTGACCTGTGGTTGAGTGTATCCGCTGTGTCAACCCTTCCTCCTTACCTCACCCCCCTTTCTCCCTCTCTCTCTCTCTCTCTCTCCAATAATAATATCTTTATTTACTACAAGTACATGTACATGGTATATAGCCTAGCTGTCATCAATGACATACTACTATATAGAAAGCCGCTTGTTATGCAGAGCATTTCGGGCAAATTAGGTCAGTTTTGCCCCAGGATGCGACCCACACCAGTCGAAAACCCAGGTACCCATTTTACTGATGGGTGAACATAGACAACCGGTGTAAAGAAACACGCCCAATGTTTCTACCCTCGCTGGGAATCGAACCCGGACATCGCCGTGTGAAGCTAAGAGCTGTTACCTGCATCAGCTCATTTGAAAGCCTTTTTATTGTTATGAGACATAAATATGAAACATAATGAAGTTTTTTATTTTGGAGATTTATTCTCCAGAGTTGGAGCCAGCGATTTTATTTGGTCAACTAACTTTATTTGGTTGACGTCATTATGCTGTACGAACATGTTCCAGACTCGAGTCATCCTAGGAATATATGATCTCAGATCAAGTGATGTTCTGCTTGCTGCCCGTCTTGTTGTGTAGAAGCTCACTTCTCGCCGTCCTCGGAGTGGATGGAAGCTTGGTACTTTGACAATATTGGCTTCGTACATAACAGTAAGGCCACCCACATCCCTCCTGTGTTGAAGGTTCTGTTGAAATGACTGATCTGTCCAGGCGAGAAATGAGTCATGTTCTGGTTTTTATTCTATCAAGAAGTATCAGATGAGACGGAAGGTAGGCAATCCAAGAAAGTGGAGCATTCTCAAGATGTGAGCGCACTCGTGTCTCATACAGAATCTTGCAACCTCTACTATCAAACAGATGCGTAGGCGCTGTAAGCTTCCTGGTCGCTTTGCAAGATTTACAGCATGGCTCTTCATAACCAGTTTAGAGTCAGATTTCACACCAAGGATATCAACTTCGTCCTCTCTCTCTCTTTCTCTCTCTCACACACACTCCTATATCTAGCCTGTCTGGTCTCGTACCTCTTATTATTATTATCATCATTTTAGCAATGCATAATACTTTCCTGATATACAGATATACGGTGGTGTAATATGGCCCAGGGAAGAGAAAGGACTCAACCTCATGTTATTTTCTTACATTAATCAATATTTTTTTTGTTTTGTTTTTTAGTTTTCTTAACCCATTTTCATCCTATTGTAATATACCGATCAAAAAGTTGTTCCTTATTCACTTTTTTTACACATTTTCTCGAGCATATCGATTAAAAAAAATCTGTGTAGTAGTAGATGAATGGTTCAGAGAACCGACAAGTTATAAATTAGACATATATGTAACACTTGGGTATATTTATTGAGGAAACGTTTCGCCACACAGTGGCTTCATCAGTCCAATACAAAGTAGAAAGGTGTAAGGAGAGGAGGAGTTTCAGGTAATTAGTCCCTCGGCCTGGAGTCGATGTGTTCAGTCCATCAATCTTGTAGAAAGTACAGCACAGGGCCGTGGATGGTACCAATATGACCCCACCTCCTCATGCTTCGATATAAGCCACCTATACGGCCCTGTGCTGTACTTTCTACAAGATTGATGGACTGAACACATCTACTCCAGGCCGAGGGACTGATTACCTCAAACTCCTCCTCTCCTTACACCTTTCTACTTTGTATTGGACTGATGAAGCCACTGTGTGGCGAAACGTTTCCTCAATAAAGATACCCAAGTGTTGCATATCTGTGTAGTAGTGTTTACCCACACACACGGGGTGTAGCTCAGTGGTAGAGCATTCGACTGCAGATCGAGAGGTCCCTGGTTCAATCCCGGGCGCCCCCTTCTTTACACGCCCCGATGGCATGGTGGCTAAAGCTCTCGCTTCACGCACGGAGGGCCCGGTTTCAATTCCCGGCGGGGCCGAAACATTTCGAAGTGTTTCCTATACACACACACATATATCAACAGCTAGTGTCAATCGACATATGCCTAGACAAATAGTAATAACACACAGCACACACACATATAAAGTAGAAATACTATGAAATGAATGCTGCTGACTACCACATTATCAAGTAGTCACGAGCCTGAATTCTTCATTTCAAGTGTTTCTTAATTTTGATATCACCTGTTTACTGATCTTTGATATATATATATATATATATATATATATATATATATATATATATATCAATAACAACACTGCGACTAGCCAAGGACTTTTTATTTTCATCATTTAACTACTCGTTTTTCTTTCGCTCATAACTCAAGACTCGTTGGAATTTGTCCTGTTTCCTGACAACCT
The DNA here is from genome assembly GCA_009830355.1 of Cherax destructor. Lineage (NCBI taxonomy): Eukaryota > Metazoa > Arthropoda > Malacostraca > Decapoda > Parastacidae > Cherax > Cherax destructor. Next base: position 143,920 of record WNWK01003943.1, read on the forward strand.
AACCTAACCTAACCCTAAGATTCACCGGATCGGCTTCTATTTTTCAACGCTTGTAGAGGGTAACTAGGGTCAAATTCTTGGAACAACTGGCATCTGTACATGCTCTATGAACCTATTCCTGACATAAGAACATAAGGAGGAACACTGCAGCAGGCCTGTTGGCCCATACTAGGCAGGTCCTTCACAATCCATCCCACTAACAGAATATTTGCTCAACCCAATTTTCAATGTTACCCAAGAAATAAGCTTTGATAATTCTATTTACTCATGTGCAAGTCCCACTCAAATCCAACCCCTCTCACTCATGAATTTATCCAACCTAAATTTAAAACTACCCAAGGTCCTAGCTTCAATAACCTTACTAGGCAGACTGTTCCACTCATTAACTACCCTATTTCCAAACCAATACTTTCCTATATCCTTTCTAAATCTATACTTATCTAATTTGAATCCATTATTGCAGGTTCTCTCTTGGAGAGATATCCTCAAGACATTATTTATATCCCTTTGTTAATACCCATTTTCCACTTGTATACCTCGATCATATCTCCCCTCATTCTTCGTCTTACAAGTGAATGTAATTTAAGGGTCTTCAATCTTTCTTCATACGGAAGATTTCTAATGCTATGTATTAATTTAGTCATTCTATGCTGAATGTTTTCTAACGAATATATATCCATTCTGTAATATGGAGACCAGAACTGAGCTGCGTAATCTAGGTGTGGCCTTAATAATGATGTATAAAGCTGTAATATAACCTCTGGACTTCTGTTGCTTACACTTCTTGATATAAATCCCAGTAATCTGTTAGCCTTATTACGTACACTTAGGCATTGCTGTCTTGGTTTAAGGTTGCTGCTTACCATAACCCTGAAGTCCTTTTCACAATCTGTATGGCTAAGTTCTACGTTATTTAACTTGTAAGTGCTTGGGTTATGGACACTCCCGAGCTTCAGAACCTTGCATTTATCTACATTAAATTGCATCTGCCACTTTTCTGACCAGGAATTGAGTTTGTCTAAATCCTCCTGAAGTTCCCTGATATCTACGTTTGAATCAATTATCCTACCTATCTTCGAGTCATCGGCGAATTTGCTCATATCACTAGTAATTCCCTCATCAAGGTCATTGATATATATTATAAACAACAACGGGCCCAAGACTGATCCCTGTGGAACGCCACTTGTTACAGATCCCCACTCGGATTTAACGCCATTTATGCACACTCTCTGCTTCCTATTGGTGAGCCCTGACTCGATCCATGACAGCACTTTTCCCCCAATGCCATGAGCTGCTACTTTCTTAATAGTCTCTGGTGCGGTACTCTATCAAAAGCCTTACTAAAATCTAAATAAACAGTAACGAATTCTTTATAGTGATCAACAGCCTCAAAAGCTTTACTGAAGAAGGTTAATAAATTAAATAGGCAGGAACGGCCCCTCGTGAATCCATGCTGAGTATCATTAATCAAATTATGGTTATCTAGATGGCTTCTTATAATATCAGCTATAATTGACTCTAGTAATTTGCCTACAATTGAGGTCAGGCTTATTGGGCGGTAATTTGATGGTAGCGACTTGTCCCCTGCTTTAAAAATAGGAATTACATTGACCATCTTCCACATATCAGACACTACACCTGTTTGAAGAGATAAATTAAAAATGTTAGTTAATGGTTCACAGAGTTCCATTTAATGGTTCACAGAGTTCCATCTTAGAATGACTACAAGAACTTACAAAATCGTCAGTGGTGTGGAAAATATGGGTATTTTCCCGAAAGTTATACTCGATAAACTTTCCAATGTGAATAGATATCATTAATGTGCTGCTGTTGGTTTAACATTTAACTGAGTATAGAAGAGAACCAACAGACAGTCGTGCATGTGCCAAGGCGAGGGGAGAAGAAGGAGGGAGATTCAAGTGGTAGGCGTGGATAGTCACGTGTGCATACCCATAGGCCCCGGGTATCTGGATCGAAATGGAGTCAGGAATTTGGCATTTTCGACGGCCAAACCGCGATTAGCGTCCTCACTTCACAATAGGAAGTGTTGTAACTGTTCTCCGTGTATAGTTAGTTTGATATCTTTATTATGCACCCCATACCCATCCTGTGGGCGGTAGTCAAAAGATTACAGAGGTACATAATGGGTCCAGGGACTGGACCTCAAAGTTTGATAGCTGAGCAAGTTACAAAGGTAATGAACTCAGATGGTCACAATCATGACAAGTTACAAAGGTATTTGCAGATTACAGAGGTATATATAGGGTCCAGAGACTGGGCCCCAAAGTTTTGATAGGTAATTAATTCACTAGTTACAATGTAATGAATCATGTAAGTAAATTTACTTACGTCTGTACATGGTTGCACTCATGAACAAATTATAAAGCAATGAGCAATCTATTAGTCTACACCCAGCCACAACTGTAATGAGTTATTGGTGCAAATTTTAATTGTTGGGTCACACACACACACATATACATATACACATACATATATACACATACACACGCATACATGTATATACATACACACATACACATACACACATGTACATACACACACACACACACACGTGTCAATGCTTTATTTACAGGGAGCAAAGTCAGGGTATTTTTCCAGAATGGTCTGTAATATACCACGGTGGATAAAATACCTTGACATATCTTGAACATTTCTGAATGAGTAGTCTCTGAATTCATTAATTTTATCGCACTCCAGTACATAATGACGCAGGGTGTGACAATAATCCAACTGGCAAAGTTTACATCTTGTTTGGTCTACATCTGGTGGTGGTGATTTAACCTGCCAAAGATACTTGTAACCCAGCCGGAGGCGGGCGGTAGTGACATCCAAGAGTCTGCTTATTTTGTTGGATGCACCATAGACATGTGGCTCCTCCTGCATGATAGAATGATGATAGATGGACTGACTGGTGTCAAACTCCCTGAGTCTTAACTCAATAAAATTCAGTTGAAGTTCTTTTCGTATTATTGTTCTCAAACTGCTAACTGACAAGCCAAGATTGTAATCTATCCCTCTTGAAAGCATAAAACTTAGCCAATTTATTAGTTCTATCATGCATCTGAAGACCAATGTGAGATGGAATCCACAGCATGTGCACTCTGACACTACTATCCAGAATCCTACCATACCTGTGCCTGGCTTCTGACACGAGCATGCTACAAGTTATACTTGATGAGTTGAGAGCATTTATGGATGACAGAGAATCAGTTACAATTAGAGAGTTAACCTTAGATACATGGACGCATTTGAGTGCAAGGAGTATGGCAAACAGTTCTGTCTGAAGGGTAGAGGCCCAGTTATTGATGCGTGCTCCAATTTCTTTAAGAGAGCCATCACTCTGTATGACAACAGCAGCACTACCAGCTGCACCAGTGGATTGGTGAACAGAACCATCAACGTAAATAATTTGTGAGAGAGTGTGCTGTTTGGCTAAATTATCAATACAGTTTAAGGCATCATGTTTGGCTTCAAGGCGAAGCATTTTCTAGGTCTGCAATTTCACCTGCCTTGAAAGGTGCAGTTATTGTGCAGCAATATTCCAGCCTAGATAGAACAAGCGACCTGAAAAATGTCAACATGGGCTTGGCATCCCTGGTTTTGAAGGTTCTCATTATCCCTCCTGTCATTTTTCTGGCAGATGCGATTGCTATGGTGTTATGGTCCTTGAAGGTGAGATCCTCTGACATGATCACTCCCAGGTCTTTGACATTAGTTTTTCGCTCTATTGTGTGGTTGGAATTTGTTTTGTACTTCGATGAGATTTTAATTTCCTCACGTTTTCCATATCTGAGTAATTGAAATTTCTCATCATTGAACTTCATAGTGTTTTCTGCAGCCCATTTAAAGATTTGGTTGATGTCTGCTTGGAGTTTTGCAGTGTCTTCAACGGTGGACACTGTCATGCAGATTCGGGTGTCATCTGCAAAGGAAGACACTGCACTGTGGCTTATATCCCTGTCTATGTCTGATATGAGGATGAGGAACAGGATGGAAGCGAGTACTGTGCCTTGTGGAACAGAGCTTTTCGCTGTAGCCACCTCAGACTTTACTCTGTTGACTGCTACTCTTTGTGTTCTACTTATTAGGAAAATATAGATTCATCTACCAACTTTTCCTGTTATTCCTTTATCACGCATTTTGTGTGCTATTACACCATGGTCACACTTGTCAAAAGGCTTTTGCAAAGTCTGTGTATATAACATCTGCATTCTGTTTGTCTTCTAGAGCATCCAGGACCTTGTCGTAGTGGTCCAGTAGTTGGGACAGACAGGAGCGACCTGCTCTAAACCCATGCTGCCCTGGGTTGTGTAATTGATGGGTATCTGGATGAGTGGCGATCTTGCTTCTTAGAACCCTTTCAAAGATTTTTATGATATGGGATGTTAGCGCTATTGGTCTGTAGTTCTTTGCTATTGCTTTACTACACCCTTTGTGGAGTGGGGCTATGTCTGTTGTTTTTAGTAGCTGCGGGACAACCCCAGTGTCTATGCTCCCTCTCCATAGGATGTTAAACGCACGTGATAGGGCTTCTTGCAGTTCTTGATGAACACGGAGTTTCATGAGTCTGGGCCTGGAATGGAGTGCATGGGCATGTCCTTTATTGCCTTTTCGAAGTCATTTGGCATCAGGGTAATGTCAGATAGGCTTGCGTCTGCCAAGTTCTGTGGCATTCTCATAAAATATTAATTTAGGTCTTCGACTTTCAGTCTGGTTAGCGGCTCGCTAAAAACTGAGTCATACTGGGACTTTAGTAACTCACTCATTTCCTTGCTGTCATCTGTGTAGGACCCATCCCGTTTAAGTAGGGGCCCAATACTGGATGTTGTTCTCGTCTTTGATTTGGCATAAGAAAAGAAATACTTTGGGTTTCTTTCAATTTCATTTATGGCTTTTAGTTCTTCCCGCATTTCTTGATTCCTGTAAGATTCCTTTAGTTTTAACTCGATGTTTGCTATTTCTCTGACCAGTGTCTCCCTACGTATTTCAGATATATTGGCCTCTTGTAGTCGCTCCGTTATTCTTTGCCTTCGCCTGTATAGGGAGCGCCTCTCTCTTTCTAGTTTACATCTTCTCCTCCTTTCCCTTAAGGGAATTTGCCTTGAGCAAACCTCAAGTGCCACAGAGTTAATTTGTTTTAGACATAGGTTAGGATCCGTGATGCTTAGGCTATCTTCCCAGTTTATATCATTTAGGACTTGGTTTACTTGGTCCCACCTTATGTTTTTGTTATTGAAGTTGAATTTGGAGAAGGTTCCCTCGCGACTGATCACATTTTGTCGATCTGGGGCTCCCCGCATACATGTCTGGACCTCTATTATGTTGTGATCTGAGTATATTGTTTTTGATATGATGACATTTCGTATCAGATCATCATTGTTGGTGAAGATGAAGTCCAGCGTATTCTCTAATCTTGTAGGCTCTACTATTTGCTGGTTTAAGGTGAATTTAGTGCGGAGATTTAAAAGTTCATGTGTGTGCGAGTTTTCATCTGAGCTGCCTCCTGGTGTTATCTCTGCTACCACATTGTTTGCAATATTCCTCCATTTTAGGTGCCTTAGGTTGAAATCCCCCAGGAGCAAGATGTTGGGGGCAGGAGCTGGAAGATTTTCCAGATAGTGGTCAATTTTCAGCTGTTCCTCGAATTGTTGGGACGTTGCATCCAGAGGCTTGTATACAACCACGATGACCAGGTTTTGATTCTCGATCTTTACTGCTAATACTTCAACTACATCATTTGAGGCATTTAGTAGTTCTGAACATATAAGTGACTCGGTGATATACAGGCCAACCCCCTCCCCCCCTTTTGCCTGTTCACTCTGTTACACCTGTATAGGTTGTAGCCCGGGATCCATATTTCATTGTCCAAGTGATCTCTTATGTGGGTCTCTGTGAAAGCTGCAAACATAGCATTTGACTCTGTAAGCAGTCCACGGATGCAAGGTATCTTGTTGTTCGTTGCTGGCTTTAGACCCTGTATATTTGCAAAGATGAATGTCGTTGGATTGGTGGTATGGGGGGATGATCTTTTTTTCCTGGCACTAATATTTGTTGTTTTGGAGTGGAGGCCATTGACTGTGATTCCACTCCAGAAATTATTGCAGTTGGTGTACGATTTCTGTCATTTCCTGCCAGCTTTTTTTCCTTCCTTCCTTCATGCTCTTTCACTAGAAGATAAGACTAGTGTCCTGAAACTACAGCGAATCCAGAACCGTGCACTGCGCTGGCTGCTGGGGGTGGTGTGAAGCGACTTTGCTACAAATGAGTCTCTCCACAGGACGGGCACCCCAGCTGAACATCTGGAAAGAGCTTAGCAACAAACAGACCAATTTAAAACCCGCCAAGACTCATGGACAACATATCTTGACGAAATCATAAGACGGCCACATAACCCTCAAAACCTTTTTTAATCTCTTTATAACCCTGCTGCTCCTCCTCCTCCTGTATATACTTAATCTCTAACTTATCTTTCTGCCCTGCCCTCTGCAGGGGTGGACCTTGAAAGACGCCCCTTTTTTCCAGCCATCAGTTCCGTATTCTTTTCCCATCTATCTACAAATAGCATTCGATAAACATCAAACAGTAGCCTTGTATATGACGCACAGGTGCTGCCTATTGCCGGTCCTTTGTCACTTGAATCGGGATCACGCTTTGCAGCAGCAAGCTCACAGTCTGCGCAACAAGCAGCTTTAGCCAACCAACGCCATGCGGCTGGGTCTAGCCCCGGCTCTTTCCCTCAATCTCCCAACCATTCTTCTCCCTCCCTTCTCTTCCACTATCCAAATCTCCCTTTCACCCTCATGGGTCTTATCCTGTCCTGTCCTGACCGTTTGGATATTATATCCAATACTATAAAGTTATAAAAATTATTTGAAAAGGTGACCGAATATATTGAAAGAGAAGTGTTATGACGACAGGTTCATAATCGTCATACACCAGTCAGTGGGTGAGCTGGAATGAACTACGGGAGTCATATATCTTCAGTTGCCAACTCTGGATTCTCATGAAATCTCCTGTGGGACCTTGCCATCAAAGATCCTGCTAGATGGCCTCACGATGCCTCACTGGGGGGTCACCTGACAGGGCATGCCCTAAAATGGTCCAGTTCTTATTAAGTGGCATGACAAAACCATCACAACATTACACATGGAAGGAACACTAGAATAAGACTCTATGTCGATTCTTCAGCCTCTTATCTAGTAGTTGGATTTCATAAAAGGGGGAAAAAAGACCCACTTATTAAGGGAAAATGAAGGATTGGGTGTGAGTATTCAAATTCCGTCCAAAGTCTGGCTGATGAATCATGATATAAAATTTCCTAATGTTAAGAGAAAATACCAAAGACAAAATTAATATGGGAATAATAACACCAGTATGCACTTTTATTATATTTTCCACATATTTTATTATACGACATTTTTACATTATTTGTACATTGCTTGTTCTGCTAATGTCCACCATGGGTGTCTGTCCGTTCCTGATCCTAACATGATAGTTGCATGCAACACTTAATTATCCTCATAATCTTCAAGAACACATTCTCAGAGGCATCAAAGAGGAGCAGATGTGCTGAATACTGAGGCAGGTCATGTGACCAACTCCTCTTTTTCTGAAATCAATACACATTACTGTGATGTTTGCTGGATTATTCCTACATTACTTGAGACTGTGGTTCCCACCTCATAGTATATGAACTATTATTGATAAGCAATAGTCGTCAAGATGATACTGTAAGAGATCTGATTGCATTACAAAGACATTTGCACATACCCTTATGGGTTTATAATGTGTTTAATGCTAATGTTTTATGTTAAAGGCCCTAAGTGAGTCTGTGGTTTTGCACTCTCTTGCCTTATTGTAGTGCTTCTATGTAAATATGACACAGTATAAAAAATTTTTTGAAAAGGTGACCGAATATATTGAAAGAGAAGGGGTTATGACGACAGGTTCATAATCGTCATACACCAGTCAGTGGGTGAGCTGGAATGAACTACGGGGGGTCATATATCTTCAGTTGAACTCTGGATTCTCATGAAATCTCCTGTGGGACCTTTTTCCATCAAAAACCCCGCTAGATGGCCCCCGATGCCTCACGGGGGGGTCACCTGACAGGGCATGCCCTAAAATGGCCCCGTTCTTATTAAGTGGCATAAAAACCCTCAAATTACACATGGAAGGAACACTGAATAAGACTCTATGTCGTTTTTTAGCCTCTTATCTAGTATTGGATTTCATAAAAAAGGGGGAAAAAAGACC